>CAVLJG010000007.1:58067409-58332574 GCA_963669975.1 Acanthoscelides obtectus | reverse complement strand
CAGTTTCAGTTGAAAGGTGCACTAGACATTAGTCTAAATGAGAATATGAAGTTGTTGGTCAAATGAAACTGCATCAGCTGCTGCCTGTGGTCGATGATTGCCGAAAAATAGAAATTTATTCTGCGAGGAAGCAGCGAGGCAGTTGTAGGATATTGTTGGGTTGCCCGAAAGGTTGAGCCCACGATTCGGTAACATTGTTTTTCGGAAAGAATATAACGCTTACACTATAAGATTCTGAAGAGCCGAAGAAGTTCTTCAGACTGACATGTTATAACGAGTACTGTGACGGTTAAGGTTGCCGATATTTATTTGATATGATATGGTGACATATGTAACAAGTACAGAGAGGAGGATGAGCTAATAAAGCTTTGATACCTGGAACTACTAAGGGCCGTATCGTCAGTCGTTCCTACAATTATAGTAGGACGCCTTTATGATCTCCTTGATTTTCATAGTTTTCTACTGTTCCATGTTAGCGCTATATTTGGAGGTTATGCTACAAATATCTATTTGCATAAAATTGCTCATGCTTTTGATTTACATCGTCTGTTATATCAGCCTCAAATTTCCTACAATTCAAAAGGAGAACATAGCTCACAATAGGAGAGCAAGACAGTAGAGATCTAGACATTCCCCAGTCTCTCTAAAGGAGAAAATAGACCATCAAAAAGGCGTCCTAAACTTGTAGGAACGACTGACGATACGGCCCTAAGATATTACATGCAGAATGAGTCTAGGCTAAGGTAGAACTAAGCAAAAGTTGACCAGCAGGATGATGGAGGTGACAATTAGTATTTGCATTAATATATGAGTTGTACTAGGGGTGGGTTTGGATGTTGTGAATAAATTTTAATGCCTCATAACATTCAAATTGGAGAAAGTACAATGACCCCCAGATTGAATCAGGCTCAACACGACCCGCTTCCAGTTTCCTAATAGCCACCCATCTCACAACAATCAAATCTACGACTAATGTTGATTGTGCTATTACTGAGCTTCACAAAAATAAAAAAATATAATACGTACCAAGGACTCATACTTTCCACAGCAGCCTGTACTCAGCAGTCCGTGTAGCTTGACAAGTCCTACTAGCTCCTGCTGTCCGAACGTTGGGGACTCGGAAACAGTACGTTACAGATAATTAGTGTGGCCAATCGGGGTACTGCTCACCATGCTACCAGCATTGAACTTCTATACAACTGTTGCTTAAACTGGCTACTCAGCGGGATGGTGAAGAATGCTTGTTCCGGTAGTTGTAATTAGTACAAAAACTCTCCCCGTTCAAGTGACTGCACGCGCGTTAAAAAATACCTCAGTACCGTTTGCTAGGTGGTCTTCACGCGGGCTGCTAAGGTAGTACATAACGACCAGTCGATCGAGGCGCTACCACCCGCTAGTTTTTTCCAGGGTGTCTTAAAAATGTCCTCATGTTGCTGTACCGAGCCTACGCAGTCAGCTCTCTTCTTTTCCCATTCCCCTTATCAACAAAATAGATGATGGATCCTTGGAGTACTAGAAATTGCAACCGTAAACACACTTCACTCTCGGAATGTCAGGATGGAGGGTGGACTCAGACAACAAAATCGATAATGAAATCTCCGCGAAGTGTGTCTAGTCAAATGCTCTCGATCTGATTTTCTTGATGAGACCAAAATCTCCGACTAACCACGTTAGTTTTCCGATCTAGGTGCATTCCAACTTGAGGAAGATCTTCGCTTCAACACCAAACCGTCTCCCAAATTTGTTGTCCAATAGTTCCATCTTCTCTTGTTTGTTACCTGTCATTTGACCTGAATAACCAGACCTATACTGCACCGACACTTGCTAAGACGCATGGAACGTGTCGTGCGTATGGTTTGTTGTAGTTGGAAAAATGGAAAACAAACAGATTCGATTAATCCTTCAATAATAGTGTCTTGTACAGTTTGGCATCTAGTACGGCAGCGAAAACTGTGGAACGTTTTGTGAGTGCCACCATGTAACCACACAGTCCACCGCAGCCCTTTCTTTGTAATTGTTGCGCTGCTACGACGTGGTCATCGCCAACGATGGTTGTTAGGGATTCGAGTGTGGTTCGCGATGTGATTTCATTACCGATGAAACGTCCTGCGTTATGGTCATCTTTGCAAAACACGCGGCTGTAGTCTGCTTTTTAGAAATCCAAAGCGATAGTCGTCCAGGACAAAGCCTTATTTCATTTTCATAATTTGTATAGATACGACTCTTTGTTCATTTAATTAGCCGCAAAACTTTACAGATACCTCGCATAGAAGGCAGAGCAAATGGAACATGAGTATGATTTGCTTTGACTTCCGCTATTTCCACCATGATCCAATGACATATCTGCGTCATTTTTATAGTTTCCGAGAAACTGTTAAGCCACAGGAAATCAAAATAAGATCTATTACCAGAACTGAGCACTGCGAGGGTGGAAACAGCTGTCATCACTGTAGCCGCTAGATGCTGCCGATTCTGGTGCTATAGTAGATGCTGTCTACTTGCCATTGAATAAGCTAGTGATAAAGATTTCGGAGACGGCCGAACATGGACTTGGTCTCAGATAACAGAACAGGAAATGGTGCAAATACTTATTATAAAAACAATCTTTCTGGGTACGCAGTGATGCGATGAGAAACTAGGAGAATAGAAGAAAACATAGTTTGTCAATTTCTCAAAATCTTTAACAATACCAAAAATTATCAGAAACTGGTAAACTAAATACAGAAGTGGAGGTTAGAACTAACGTAAACATTTTTGCACTATTTTAAAGAATGATGCCATGATACCAAAAGATTCCCATTCTTCGATTACGTCAAGATCGGTGTAGCTCTTTCTTAGTCAATATGAGATTAGAAAAGCCGATACACAGGTCAAATTAATAACATGCATCAGCGAGATCTAAGTTTTGAAATATTCGGAAATTTATACGATGACGGTATTCCCCTCGCTAATTCGTGAGAAGCAAGAATTGACATCTATGATGCACCTATACGTTGCTGTCGTGACTTCAATTTAAAATAATGATAGAAATGACAATGTACATATAAGTAGAACATACATCAAGAGGTCTAACAACTCCATCCTACCGAAAGAATTCAAGTGAGCGTAACTGATAAGAATCAGTCGTGAAAGCCGCCAATTTTCCATATCTCTTGCCCATTGCGGATGCTTGTTATCGACCAATGTGTTCGATAGAGCGTGACCGAATGCTCACGCAAAGGGTTTATTGAGTGTGCAGGATTGACGAGGACCTTGTTAGATGCTCGCCTCAGTCGAAAGGGCAAACATCCGCAACTGACCATCGAAATGTATGTTTGATTTGTTACTTAAGAGGGTTGGCAAGAGGCATGTCATCTTTCATTCGGTACAGGCAAACGATCATTGTTGAGCTATGGCTGGATTTGCATGCTAACGTTTGAGTGATCTTACCTGGGGAGTTAATACTATTCGTTGGGAATATCGTAGCCTTACCACCGCCTTTATTACGCAACTGCAAAAGGATAAGGATAGCGTTATGATCGCCAACATTGATTTTTTTGAATCATCATTCTTTCTATGGTCACTTGTAGTAACTATGTGTGTTGCCTAAACGTTAAGACACTTAAGCTATGTACTGTGGCTCTGATGTGACGTAACATCTGAGATGTCACTGGCTGAGACCATTCATATCTTCTATGGATTAATCTGTTAGTTCTGCACTATAGCTATAGCGGGTAGACGTGGTGTACTAGCTAGTATACAGGGTGTTTCAGAACTATGGGATCAAACTTGTAGGGGTTATTCAGTGTAACAGTAGAAAAAAATTGAGTATAGGGACCCATATCCGGAAAAGTGCCACTTCGACACTACGGCCCTAAGATGCGTTAGAATTTAGAAAGACGATGAATTGCCTAAATAGGATTTAATGCATTTAATTTTTGCCTTTTGTACATGATATCGTCACAACAATTATTCAAAATGTCTTCCTCCAACCTGAATACACCGTTCCTGTGGGGACATGTAAAGTCTTTGGTTTACGAAACTCCAGTAGAAACAGAGCAAGACTTAATTGGACGAATTACAGCAACATTTGAAATCATTCAAGTATCAAATTTTTAGTCAAGTCCGCCGAAATCATGGGCGACGTTTAAATCGGTGTATTCAGGTTGGAGGAAGACATTTTGAACAATTGTTGTGATGATATCATGTACAAAAGGCAAAAATTAAGTGCATTAAAGCTTATTTAGGCAATTCATCGTCTTTATAAATTTTAACGCGTCTTAGGTCTGTAGTGCCGTAGTGACACACTTTTCCGGATATGGGTCCCTATACTCAAGTGTTTTCTATTGTTACACTGAATAACCCTTAGAAGTTTAATCTCATAGTTCTGAAACACCCTGTAGAAATGACAAGTATGGCGATCAGATCGCTATTATAGCGATTATTTTGCGTAACCGGGCGACAGTGTCTTACCTTAACTGAATCAAACACAGGGCTCAACGACGTTTTGGTCGCGCGGAATCGTACATCAACTGAGTGAGTCCGTGGGCTAAGCAGTCGACCAACTTCACAAGCCCATGGATCGTATTGTGAATAAAGTTAACTCGTCAGACTTTAGATCTAAATAAGATTATTTTTTTTCCAAAAAAATCATATAATTTTTTAGATCAATTCAAATTTCCGAAATCCTAGTTAACAATGACAAGACACCCCTCCATCTGACGCACTTCTTCCACCTTGCTTCACTTTTCCTTCCTTCGTCTGTCCTTTTTCTCTCTGACATAGTCTGGTTCTGGTGAACCAGTGAGATCAGATCTAGCAACAAACAATACTTCTAATTGTGAGGGCAAATAATGAGAACTAGCAAAGTTAAGTTATTCATAATACATAGCCCAACACGTTGCTCCTCTAAAATAAAAACGCCTTGTTTACCTTGACAGCCTTGACAGGTGATAGAATAAGAGACTTGTCAATGAACACCTTTAGGGAGAAAAGCATCATGTTGTCCTGAATCAAGCTTTGAATTAGTAATTGTAACCTGTATTTTTCCAAATTATACGGTGATAACGCGAACAATGCCAACAAACCTCACAAACCTCATTTCCAACTGTCAAGGGTGTCTAAACGCAATTAAGGCTTTGATAAAGTGAGGAGACATCGAGTGAGGTATCAGTTTGGCATACGACCGTTGATAAGTCTACTATATTCCGCCGTCGCCTTTTGAGGTCCCAATTGGTTACTTTGCTGTCGACAGCATTGAATCAGTTTTAACAATGCAGAATTGTCGAATTGCTATTTTAGAAAGACCAATTTTTAGTGGCGCCCCTATTTATAGGAAGTTGTCCCATCATTTGTTGAGCATAAATCAAGCGATTACTTACACATTCTGGAGCATGTTGTAGACACAATTGGTATATTTAGGACGGCTAATTTTGTTTTCCGACTCCACACTTATTTCCACAAGTGTCAAATCGAACTTTGTTCAATGTATCTGCAGCAATTCGCTTTAACGGGATATGTCGGTTCGCTCCCCATTCGGTCCATTCGTTATAATTTGCCCTCAGAGCCATCTCCAGCCCTCTTAGACGGCCACTATCTGGTAATGGTTCGGGGTCCGATAACGACCTGATACGGTGTCATTAACGCACAGACTCACATTTACCAGCACACACCACACATATCGAAGGCGGCTTTTACTTTCAACTCTCCCTTGTCATAAGGATGTTGCCAGATTGCAACACTTGTAAATTTTATAGAGAATATAATTAATATACTTGTAAGAAGTATAATAGACCTTTTTAGTTTTTAGACATCGGTGCAGTGGTGGTGTAGTTTGGCGTAAAAAACGAAAAAGAAATCAAAGTTGGTCAAACTCCGCTTTTTGATGTTTGATTTTTGATTTTCGTAAAATTGTTATCATTTTCATAAAATTGTTCTATATTTCAATGTTTTGGCGTTAGTATATTTATACGCTTCGAACTGCGATTATTTTACACACATGTTAGATATATTTCACACATCACAAGCTTCCCGGTAAAGGCTATGGGCGAAACTACATATGAAAATTTGCCCAAAAGGTATACAAATTACGACCAATCCAAATCAAGCTACATTCGATCGAATCACCTTATTAATATTTTTCGATTTAGGGGCTTTTAACCTCAATAAACAGTTCGTACAATTTTTACCGTCGCTACATTGTTATAATCTACAAGGGCGAACCGATAAGTTCTTAGAATATTTGGGAATTTTGGAGAAGTGGCGGTTTATTTCTCAATATAGCACAGCTATTGAAAGAATACAACGGAAGTTTATGAAGTTTGTTCTGTTTAGGATTGATGGGACATATCCAGAGAGAGGCACAAGTAATGAGGAACTATGTAGTCGTTTAGACATGTTGACTTTCAAAAAACGTAGGTACTGTGCCTCAATAATATTTGGCTACAAAATGATCAACAATTTAATTGATTGCCCCATAATCCTAGAACAGATCAAGTTTCGTACTCCAACGTTTGCATCTCGCAATCATAAAATATTCGGGCTTCCTAGAGCTAGGACAAACATTCTTCTCAAGTCACCGTTATATGTAATGTGCCCTAACTTAAACATAATTGGATGTTACTGTGATATGTTTACGACAAATGTTAATTACCCGCTAAAGGCAGCTAAGGCTTATTCGGACTAATAGCTCATGTTACAAATTTATACCTGTGTTGCATTTGTTGTTTTCTTTTCGATTTTTTTTTGCTTTTGTATTATGTTTATAAATTGTCCTATAAATGGGAAACTGTTGGACAATAAAGCTATTATTATTAATATAGTCGCCTTATAGGCAGATTCACTTGACCCAGCGATGCTCCAACATCTTTTTTCGTCTGAAAACTACGTATTCTGGATGTCTGCAAATTAGGCCCACATCGTGGGGATAACCTCCTCATCGGACTCAAATTTTTGCCTGGCGAGTGACTTTTTCAAGTATGGAAACAAAAGAAGTCATACGGGGCGAAATATGGAGAATACGGTGGATGGGGTAGCAGTGTGAGCTGGTGCGTTGCTGTGGTGGAAGAGCACTCTTTTCTTCGTCAAATGGGGCCGTTTTTGCTTCAATTCGGCGTCAAGTCAGCGCAATAATTCGGCTTATAGCAGAGCCATGTGACCATTCTGCCCTGCTCTAGGTAGTCGATGTATATCACACCTTGTGGATCCCAGAAAACGGAGGCCATGACCTTTCCAGCCGAAGGGATAGTCTTCGCCTTCTTCGGAGCACGTCCACTGGGAGAAGTCCACTGTTTCGACTGTTCGTTGGTATCTGCTTTTTACCTGTGGATCCATGTTTCGTCGACGGTCACGAAAATACACAAAAACTCCTTCGGATTACGACTAGACATCGTCAAACACTGCTCAGAACTGGTGTCACGGTTGCCCTTGTTGTTGAGTGAGCGAATACGGCACCACCCATCGCGCAGACAGCTTTCTTATACCAAATACGAGATCGAGAAAGTACGGTTTTTCAGATGTTTGAGCATTTTTGAGCCACAACCTCATGATTTTGTTAGTGTATCTGAGGAGAACGCAAGAAAGCAGTGATATGCAGTAGAGTTTGAAGTTTGTGAAATTTTCATTAGCCGAGCAAATTCGAAATACAATTTAATTTTTTTTGCTGAACCCATAACTTGCACAAATCTAGAAAATATCACGGTTATGTAGGATATAACAATGAAGCGACGCTAATCTTTGCAAAAATATTTGAACAAAATGGACTGTAAAAAACTATTTTAGAAAAAACACGTTTTTGATGATTTGACACAGTATAACTTAAATTCTACTGATCCAAATTTGAATACCTTCGTAGGCAATTTTCATATATTCTGTCGCCATTGCCCTTAAAATTATGGAAAAATATTTTTAATGCACGCGACTCTCCGAGTATACAGGGTATTCATTTGAAAACTTCACACCACGGATTTGTCGAAAACCACTGATTAAAAGGGGAAAACGCCGAGACGCATCAGAAGATCTGATCGACCCCCCAGGGTGATTCTCTTAAAAATTTTAAGGGGTATAGAGTAATAGCTTGTTTGAAAGGTCTATCAAAGTCCTTCTTCTTGACGTTTGATTTTTTAAAACAGTCGATTCGTTTTCGAGAAAATTAGAAAAACCTTTATTTATCTTAATTTGTTCAGATAGAAAACAAAAATACACGAAAATATCACTTCTTATTTCAATATGTGTTAAAAATGTTGCACGCTGGAGTTTTCCAAATTCAGAATTCGCTTATAATTTAAAACATAAACTACCAACATAAACAGCAATTCGTAAGGTTAGACGTGGCAACAACCAAATAACAACCCGAATTTTGTCCCGCATTCTTTTCATCAACAACTGCCATCACGTTTAACGCCAGACAACGGGGGAAGATAATATCGCATAAGTATGTTTTGGACCTTCTTTCTAAATTTACTCAAACTGGATCTGTTGCAAATAAAAAATGGGATCATCGGGGAGTGTTGAATGAAGCCGCCCAAATTGAGGTTTTGGGTCATTTTCGAATAAATAATAATACTTTATTATGCAAAATTGTTGCTGCGACTGGTATTTCGTTAGGATCTGTACATACAGTTACTAAACTAGATAAATTTCATCCATGCAAAATAAAAATATTGCAAGAGTTAACCGAAGATGATTTCGATAGGCGAGTTGAATTCTGTGAACAAAAGTTCAGCGGTTAATAATAATACCATTCATGTAAAGAATATCTGCTTCAGTGATGAATGCACATTTTATCCAAATGGATTTGTTAATAAGCATAACTCCAGGTATTGTAGCAATGAAAATCCTCATGCTTTTGTAGAAGGGCATACCCAGTACCAAATACCATCAATCCGCTTATCACTGAAACCATTGAAAACCAAATCGAAGAGGATGGAAAGACTATATATATATATAGGTAAGACTATATTTTACCGCATATCTCAAATACTTCATTTATTACTTTGAAATGAAAGATTAGGATGTAACTTTTACGAAAATATCATGTTTTTTTGCTATTTTATAGAACTTGGAAGTTGAATTTTTGGAAGTAATACTCTAGAATTGAATACGGTTTTATATGCAGTATTTTTTTGCTTTTTGTACAAAAGGATGCTCTAAATTATAAAAATATAACATACACTGTATAGTACTAAGGAAAATAGATGTGAAACTGTAAAAAACCGTTGTTTTTTGCAAAAAAGGTTCAAAACCAGACGTGTTATTACACATTAGCTTATTGGCTTAATCAACAGATCAAAATACATACGTACATGATGGTATTTACTTAGAAAACTGTGTAGAGGTGTTGTTTTGCAATTTTTCAATGTCTTCTTGAAATTCCTTAACCATTTTTTCGCCTATTTTCAATGAGATCAAAGTGTTTGCGTTTATAAGAAATATTTGAAAGTACCAACAATTCTCAATGGCCATTTTATAACGCTCATTTCTTGACAGATAAAATAAATGATGTCCATTGTTGCCAAGTTGTATCTTTTTAGGGAGAAATACGTAATCAGAAATGAGGTTGTTTGCAAAACAAGTCTTAATTTTTTGTAAATGGCTTGCTTTATGAGAAGTTGTCCCAATATTTAGCGAAAACTAGATGAACATTTTGAACAGTATGTGTCTAAACAGTGGAAAATGCAAAAGCGGCTCGCGTGACATGAAAAATACAAAAGGCACCAGCGGTCATTGCATATAAAAATACCCAACGTCGATTCGGACCACCTCGCCAGGTCCACCCAATATATCATCGTCCTACATTATAGTTAAATGATCATTTCATCAAATCATCAAAAAATTTGCAATGTTATTTATTATGTTTTCATTATTTAGTGATTTGCAACAGCTACTTTTTCAGTTATTTCTCATATATATCACATTTAATTAGGTATATTTTGTAACATCAGCTTCACTTTAAATAATTCTTCAAGTACATACATACAAAACGTAAATAGATTATAGCTATACAATAGGAAACACAATAACCGAAGTACTTTTGTGAAGGGCATGCGGCATTCTTCAAAATAGACCAGCTAACGCTATCGTTAGCCACAAGGTGGATTTAGTACAGTCAGACCTGCCGGCCACACCTCCAAATCGCACGTTCATGACAATCGTTTGCCGATTGCACATTTTTGCGCTAGTATATAAGTAAGAATTTGACAAACCAAATTAAGGTATTCTACTATCCATGATTTGGCAACATCGCAACTAGATGGAGAGAATATGACAGTGATGGTGGTGTAGTGATGGGAATAATTATCTGAAATAAAAGAAATGACTACTTAACAATAAACTATTTTCATCATAAAAATAATGCAAAATTGAACTATTGCGATAAACTGTGTCACAGTAACTTACAGTGTATGTTATAGTCATATAATTTTGAACAATCTTTTATATAAGCAAGAAGAAAGCAGCTTATAAAGCAGTATTCTATACCACAGTATTAGCACCCAAAATGCAACTTTGAAGTTCTATAAAATAGCAAGCAGAGGGTTCCTTAAAGAAAAGATGATATTTTCGTGCATCCTTATCTTTCATTTTAAAATAAGAAATGAAATATTTGCGATATGCGCTAAAGTATAGTTCAGCCGATGGAAACCCTATACTTGATGAGGCTGAAATATATTTCCAGCAAGATGGCGCTCCTCCTCACTATGTTCTTCCGGTTCGGCAATGTCTCGACGACGAGTTTCCAGATAAATGGATAGGGCGAAGAAGGCCTATAGAATGGCCTAGTAGGTCTCCTGACTTGACGCCATTAGTCTTGTGTCTATAGAGTCATTTCAAATATGTTCTGCTTACACCCCAACCTAAAGCTTTGGATGAACCTCGTCAACGCATCATTGAAAGCTACCACAACATATTTTAAATGTTGCAGGAATTTGAACATCGCCTATATCATTGTTTGGCCAATAACGGCATCATTTTAAACAGTTATTGAAATAAAAAGTGGTATTTTCGTGTGTTTCCTATCTGAACAAATTAAGATAAATAAAGATTTTTCTAATTTTCCTGAAAACGAATCGACCGAAAAGACAAACGTCAAAATAAAGGACTTCAAAAGACCTTTCAAACAAGCTATTACTCGATAACTCTTGTCATTTAAAATTTTTAAGGGGACGACACTGGTGTGGTTATTGAAGAGTTGCTTGTCCCTTGACAATCTGTGGTGGGAAGTTTTCAAATGAACACCCTGCTTCGGTGACTCATATCTTATCGATGCGATGAGTGAATACTTTTGGCGGCCACAATCAGCAACGCTGCGCAGGCTTACATTCTGTGAGATGATCTGTAGTCATTAGGGCAGAAGAGAAATTTCTCAATCACAACGGTGTCGAATATATGCAGAGTATCGACAAATAGCATGAGCCTGTCTGGCTGAGTTAACTTGCCCATTGAGTATTTTTGCTATACATATTTGTAGCTAACCCTCAGGGCGGCTAACTTATGCCAACCTGATGTCAGCGTTGCATGGTAGGTGCAGACTCAACCAACTTTACTCCATGTTATACCTCCAAAAACCTAATGTACTAGAATGCATTCAAGATCTCGCATCAAATTATTCCCTGCCTTCGAACTTCTTGCTGACATATCGCTACATCGAAATTATGTAAGACGTGGTGAATACGCCGGAATTCGAACAGTGGAAACCAAACATCAGGACCCTAATATAGAAAGTTGGAACACAGTGCGGGCGAACCGCGCTGAGCGTCAGCAGCAAAATCAACAAGTAAGGTCTAGCAGGCCGCGTCGTGGTGATGTTGGAGGTTAATTATTCCCTGCTAATTACCGACAGGTGTTCCTATAAATTGAGCCCCACGGATATTGTTGTTAATCAGAGAGATATTAGGGAACCGCCACCGCGCCTCTGCCGAACCTACGCTATTATAGTTCGATATGCGGGAATAACCAAGAGCACACCGACATCGTGTTATCCTTGCGAAGTTTAACTGGGGATGATGAACAATCCAGTCAAGCAAATATTATGTCCTAGATATCGGTTTTTTGAACTAAACTACGTAGTTCATTAATTGAAAAAACTTTAGTACGGCGTCCCATGCAATACTAAATTTCCATTTCTTCACTTCCCTGTTGTTGCTGCTCATCTAACTTTGCAATATTTTGAACTGTGTCTTCTGTATTTTCTGACGATTTGCAAAGGGGATGGATCTTATATGTATTGCATATTTTATACTGTGGACTTGAAACCTTCTGTAGGTGCTGAACAACCGTTGGCCAGACAGAATCCCAACCATGTGGCGTAGTTCCTTCTTGCTCGATCTTGAAGCTTCTACCGCATTCAGCCTTGACTGTCGAATCGGAATTCTCACTACCCTGACTAATCACTTTCAGTACTGATTTGATATACACAGACAGTGCTGCATGTAAGAACGTATGTCACATGGCTGAATAAAACCACATGTCAGAATTACCTTTAACCGACTGTGGTCAAATCTTTCAAAGTACACCGACAATGACAACTTACCTTTATACAGGGTGCGGCAGAGAGGACGGACGTTTTTGGGATGGGTAGTACTCTCCGCCTCCGTCTACGAAAGAGGTGGGGAGGGTGCCGTTTGACTCGTGAGATCCTAGCATTATTTTACCAGTTGTCGTTATGGAGCCTTGGACGGTGGAGCACCGCGTTTTCGCCTATGATTGTTTCGTCCGGAATAATGAGTCAGTTGTCGTCGTACAGCGTGAGTTTCGTCGCCACTTCAACATTCATCGGAATAGAGCTGTTCCCTCTCGAAACACCATCCTTCGTTGGGTTGAATCACTTCGCAGGCGTGGTGAACTGATCAACAGAAGACCAAGAGGAGCGCCGCGAACAGTTCGAACTCCTGAAAATGTTGAAAGCGTTCGACAGGTCTTTCTTCGCAGTCCGACTTCGCCTTAGTGATCGTTCGGTAAGGCGAATTTTGCCTATGGATCTCCGCTTTCACCCCTACAAGTTGGCCATTGTGCAACAGTTACAGCCCGGAGATTATGCACAACGAATGAACTTCGCACGTGAGATGGAAGCACTGATCGATCAAAATGAGAACCTCATTTTGTTTATGAGTGACGAAGCCCACTTTCACCTAAACGGCATGGTTAACCAGCAGAACTGTCGTTATTGGGCTAATGAAAATCCGCAACAGTTACACGAAAGACCGCTGCACAGCCCAAAAGTATCGGTTTGGTGCGCTGTATCGCAAACTTGCATCATTGGCCCTTACTTCTTCGAAGACGGTAATGGTCGTGATATTACCGAGAACTCAGAGCGCTACGTCGACATGATCACCAACTTCTTTCTCCCTGAATTACGACGGCGACGTGTTCCAATCCGACGTGTGTGGTTGCAGTAGGATGGGGCGACCGCCCACACAGCCCGAGCATCCATGGATGTTATTCCTCTTCCCTGGTCGCCTTATTTCCAGGTTTGACGATGTTCATTGGCCTCTTCGGTCCCCAGATTTATCCATATGCGATTTTTACTTATGGGGACACCTCAAGGCTAGAGTATACGCGAACAATCCCCGAACTCTGGACGAATTGAAGGGCGAAGTTGGCGTGGAAGTCGCCCAAGTTGAGAGAGCGACGTTGGAGAGAGTCTACGCGATCTTCCAAGAACGCCTCCAGCACTGCATCAACGATTTCAGCCACCACATGCCTGATGTAATTTTCCACACTTGACTGTCTCAAATACTATTTCCTTGTGAACCTGATTCCATCAATAAATTTGTTTTTGAGTAAAAATTAACTATTTTATGATTTTTTTAAAACCGTCCATCCTCTCTGCCGCACCCTGTATGTAATATAACATATATATTAAACCAGCAAAATCCAAGGGACTCAGGCACTCCCGCTCCAAAAACATGCCCCCCCTTTAGGCCACTCCAGCTCATCGCTTCTAAAGGGCAAACCTACTCCGAGGACGCGAAGACCCACCGAGAAGACTGGCGCCGCAACACAAAGGTTGGCTGTTTCGACTGCTAATACTGCATCTGCATTGTTCATGGAACCGAAATGCGAGAGATACCACTTCTTACACCTTTAGATGACGTTCAATTTGTCCGAGATGGTGACGTGTCTAGTACATCCAAAACAACGGATAACATCACGCTTGCTCGTAGCATTGGGGGGCCCGACGTGTTTTGGAAGTGAGAATGCCTAGCCCGGGGTGGGGTGTCTTGAGCCTAGCTGGATTTCCACGGTGTCATCTTGAAAGTGTAATGATGTGTTGTCTAAAAAGTATCAGTTATACTTGAGGAAGGTCCGTTGGTACCGCAACCCCGCACAATAAAGAGGAACGTCAAACAGATGTGGTTTGACTCAGCCAACGTAACATGGGAGAATATGAGAACCGCAGGCTAAGTTTGATTCACCCTATACGCCAGCTGGTAGTTGTCACATTTTCTCATAAATTCAGTGATTATATCTATGTTTTGGTCTTAGTCTTGGGATCAACCCAATATTTAAGCCAGTTCTCGTTGATGCGTAAAGAACACGGTTATTACAATCACCCCATGCAACTTTCTGCTACCCCAATCTTTTACTATCACGTCCACTCTGCTACTCGCCGGGTCATAAAACAGTTGTTTTACGATATATCTGGCTTTAAGGTCCGATATTTTCCGGTGGCGTAAGTCCACTGGCAGGCATTACTTGTCATCGGTTATTGGGAATTACGGGTGGGGCCATCTCCACCGCCCCAAAGACGTGATATTGCCAATTTTGGTCTCGGTTCGGCTCATATTGAGGTTAGGACCGGTATTTATTGGTTAGCTGGGGTCGTCAAAATGCTTCTAAGGGATGTCGTTGCAAGTGGATACTGAGATAAGTTTTCGTTTACGACATTATTTGAGATTAATAAATAACAGGTTCGAATTTTCACAAGGTAGGTAGATAAAGTTGTAAGCTTGTAGAGAGTACGTTAATTGTGTGAACTTGTAGCAATTACGATACTGCCGTAGTTAGGTAATAGGTAGTAATGTTTATTTACAGCCTTCTTTAAATTTTGAAGCTAATACACCTTATGAGATACTTCATCACCTTCATAGGTGTAAAAGCAGTAAATTGATTTATCTATAGGACATACGTTTGAATATTGCGCCTACTTTATATATTCCGAATCTAATTTATGCTCTCTGCTACGGCAACATTGTAAATCTAATTGGGTTGTTGACGTTTAAGTCAACACCGCATGAATGTCAATTTTCCTTTATTGCTCTATGATTTTTGAGCTCTGAGACAAGATGTCAATTATGTTTTGTGATTATGACGTGTGGCATTTGATTTTGTGGAACTTAGAAAATAAGTCCAATTTTCATCCAGCTCCTACCCGTAATTTCATTCCCTTTCGACCAGCCCCCACATATAAAAGCAAAAAAACAGTATTCTTAAAACTATACGATACTGCTTTTATTCTCTGTGTGATACAAGTACTGCCCTTTCACCCTTTTATACCTATTATGATGTTTACTTATTTAGCTTTTTTTATTCAATAATTCTGTTATTTGCGAATAATTATTTGTCGTTATAAATAATTGCGTTTTCCTTTGGAGAAAATAATACAAACAGATTACGAAAACTACGGAAAAGGCCGTTAATTTGTTTTTTACAGAGTATGAAAGCAGTAAATCGCATGTTACTGCCTCAACAATGATTTTGATCCAAAGTCGCATTTAAATACTCATTCACCTTTGTTCAGTCGTAATAAAACTATTTATAATAATAATAATGTTTATGGTCCAAACTATAAGCAAATAACTAGAAATGACATATTGTAGAACAATAAACATGGGAGAAAACCCGCAGAAGGTTAGACTTGTACCCGCGTATGCATTAGTTTACAACGTATTACTTAAACTAGAAATAAAAAGACACACCTGATTTACTAAGAAAGCAAAATAACAACCTTAAATAGGATAGGATAAAACAAACATTATCTGTCAAAGAGGGAGTATGGATGGCTTCATTTAATCATAGATCCTTTTTAAGGTGAAAACTCTCATTAGGGAATGAAAGTGGTATATCTGAAAGTTTGTTATTGTCTAGGTTTCAAGTGCAGTCTTTAGAACTGAGAAGGAAGTGTGCATCAATTATAATCTTGCATAAACTACTGCACAATCAAATTCATGCTAATGGGATTGTGGCTCAAATAAACTTTAATGTTCCATCTATTCAAACTCGTACAGCAAAAATGTTTTATTGTGACAGGGCTCGCACAAATTTGTTTTTGAAGGCACCCATATATGTGATGTGTGAAACTTTCAATGCAATATCAATGTTACTCACCTGAGTCAAATATGTTTTTTTGCTTCTTTTTCTTGTTTGTTTTTTTCTTTAGATGAAATCACCTGATTTTTATGTGTTTTCCGTTCTTGTTATTTTGATTTATCTTATGATTGTACCGTAAATGGTTTCCTTAGCTGTTGGGCGATAAACGCTATTTATTTATTTATTTATAAGTCAATCTTACGTAGGTTAATAGTGTTTTTATTTTCTGATCTCTGTTCTCTGTTTGGGGGATATATCGAGAATGTTGTCAAAATCGGTAAATAAGTATAGTAGGGGTATATTGTCCAAATCGGTAGTGTTAGGTATAAAGTATTTTGTCTAATTCGTTAACTTTATTCTAGTAGTTGGTTTTTAATGAGTGCTTGGAACGTATCATCTGCAGGTCTTGTGAAAGAAGATTGTAACATCTTATTTAGTTAACAAATCCAGAATTTTTACAAACTTCTATTTTTACACTTTACTGACTTTTACCCAAGTTTGGCAGCATAGCGTAAGCCTCGACTCAGTAACTTCCACAGGCACCGCTTCTAGAGACCTCTGCATCCCAGATTTGAATTCAACGACAAGCTTTCGTCCACTATTGCACGTCCTCAAGGCACTAAAGACAACCAGGAACTGTCTCGTATAACTGTTCTATCAAGTAATGAAGATTTCTCTTAATGCCCCATGTTTACATACAAGTACATTTACAATTCTTCGTTAATGTCTACATTTCGGTCACCATTTTAAATACATGTGGTTTTGATTGACCATAACTTCTGCAGGAGAAACATATAATTCAAATGTCTCTTTTTTAACACAAGTGGTTTCTTGTCTAAGGTATTTAGTTATAATTGAACTGTTTTCCTTCAGCAAATTTTTGATTTAGTATTTGAGAGAAACCTTATAAAAACTTAAAGCCATTTTACTTCTTACTTTACTTCAGCGATAGTCAACAGCAGGTAATGCTGAATGATAAGTACTCCATGCCATTGAAAGTGACCATTGGTGTTCCTCAGGGCTCTATTCTGGGTCCGCTAATGTTCATTATTTACACCTCTAATTTATACTTCAGTCTTCACTCTTGTAAAGCTCATTTTTATGCAGATGATACACAAGTGTACTTATCATTTCCTCCAGCTCAAACATTGCCTGCTGTTGATCTGATAAATAAAGACCTTGACCGTCTCACTAAAGCGTCTCGAAACATATGCTTAGACTTGAATCCGGCTCATGTTATTCGGGCCGAAAAATTGGAAATGTGAAGCTCTGGTGAAAATAAACCTCGATAACAATACATTAGAAATAAGCTCGATAAGTGTGTAATTTAGGCTTATACCTTGACAAAAACTTAAGGTTTGAGGATCATGTTAACAAGTGCTCCAGAAGGGCGTATTGTAATTTAAAGACGATATACGGTCAAAAATCTTACATGAACCAAAAAACTAAAGTCATACTATGCAATTCTCTTGTTCTGTCGCATTCTGTAATGTCGTCTATGACAAATGTCATGTCTAACTAAATTCACCTCTGATAAAATACAACGCGTGCAAAATTCTTGTCTGAGACTTATTTTTGGCTTAATATAATACGATTCCGTTTCATCAAAGCTTACTGATGCTGGCTGGCTGAACATGAAGCAACGCAGCCTGCTTCATAGCCTTGTACAGTATCATAAGATTATTATACATAAACTACCATCCTACTTACACGAAAAAATTCATTTCCATTACTTAGCTCACAATCGCAATACCCGCAACAAAACAAAATTGACACCGCCTTTTCATTCTACCACCTTATTCGAAAGATCTTTTTCGTATAATATCAGTAAACTTTATAATAATATCCCACGAGAGTATACTTCTCTTTCTATTGATTTGTTTAAAAAACGTATACGCTATTACATTGCAGGTAATAGCATGGTATGACTTTGAAGTCATTATGTATTTTTATAGTACCATTTATCAAACTAGCCGCTAGGGTCCATTCTCTGATACCGCTTATACATACATATCTTTTTCTACCTCATTCATATATTTATATATATATATATATATGCTTATCTTATTGTGAAGTAAACCTAGAACCAGGGGTTAAGTAGAAGAGCGGATATGCCGAACTTTGCCCCTCCCACTATATGTTCATATATATGGTATATGGTTTTGCAACTTGTTTTGTATTTTCTTTTGTGGGAATAAAGACATTATTATTATTATTATTATTATTTTACGCTGCACTCTGGAGTTGGTGATATTTGGCATTAAAAGCTATATTTTGCTTGGCGTTCAGTGCCGTCAGTGGCGTAGACATTTAAAACACCATGTATTATGGAAGTGAGATATTCCAGGACATGTGCTTACAGGAGTCTTTTCTGATAGCTTTAGCTACAAAGAAAAACATGATTTACCACGGCAAACAAAATTGAGGTGAGGTGATTCGCTAGATTCTTGTTGAGATGTAGTTTCCAAAGTGTCTGAATTTATGTCCTTTCAGGAAGATCAATAAAACGAATAATGGACATAATGTACAACATCAGAAACATACCGATATTATACTTTATCTCACCCCTGGCAACAAGCCTAAGTGGATACAGAAAATGCAATCATCTTCCAAATCTTATTTGTAGTTTCCTACTTGTATGTCATCTGAAAGAGATGAACATAACGGTGTTAAGAAGGCGGTGTTGCCGTTTTGACATGACATCGCACCTTAGGGTGTACAAATTTTCCAGTTTGGTAATTACCAAAATGCTGTTTTTTCCCATTTCTTAAATATTCATGTGACTTCCTCAACCCTTTCGCTAACATAGCACTAAAAAATGCCATCAAGTTGGTTGACCTTGCACTTCCTAAGTAACGCCGTCGTCAATTCATAAAGGATAATTAGTTACGAACATATATAAAGAGAAATTGAATGAATCAAGTCAGTCAAACAGGCACCTACAATTATTCTATAGGCATTATTTCCCTGTCCTACCAGTAGTAACCGTCTACCTGTCAACGTTGCGCATTGCTATATCTTCAGACGCGGCAGCGCCCACCGAAGCGCAGTACTAGCAGAGCAACCAAGCAGACCGTTACGCGGGGCGCCTGGCCCAGATAGCAGAAGGAGATACGTATCGAAAACATTTCTTCATTACCAGAGTTGAGAGCGTATAAATATACCAACTTAAAATATTGAGATATGCACTCCCGTACCCCCTACTGCCCATCTTCTAATTTTTCCTCTAAAATTTTTTTCGAAAACAATCGGGATCCTCCGAGATGTCAAAAGCGACTTTTGAGCATTTTTTATATTTTGTTCTGGCATTTTCCTCAGCCGGTACTGGACCGATTTCAAATTACAAAGCTTTTCCGTTCTTGGCGTAGTAGTAAGCTCATGTATGAGTTCAATTTCATATTATAGAAGATGCCAATAGACTGACAGACGGACAGACACACCGGCAAACAGCCTGACAGACAGACGGACCGACGGCAATGAGTGACATGGTTTTTTGTCATGTATATATGTATAACATCCAGAAAACATCTCATTTTCGAAATGTGTCGCATTACAATACTTAAGGTAGAACTGAATCTAAAAAAATACAACTTTCAATCAGAGGCTCCTTCAGGTCGGCTCTATAGACTAAATTGAACCGCGACCCTGTGAACAATTCACGACCACCGTTTCACTCCATACTTCAGTCAAGAGTCACGACAGCAAAATCTGAGGCATGTCACGCTGTCGTCTTCTTGCTCCGTGAGAATGTAGCGCTAAGCTATTTAGGGGCCCATTGGCACACAGGAAGCTTGGGATCTGCGGGTAAAAGGGTCCTAGCAAAAGCCGAGGACTTACTTTGCCGTTGGAGAAAATTGAGGAGGGGCACATTTTTGGCACTTGGGTCCCATATGCCGAAATTAAAGTGGAATAGTAATTGTGGGGAATATTTACATGTTATACTGAACGGTTGGTGTGTGCGATTTTTGAGAGATGGATCCTTCATCAGTGCATTTGCCAGTGGCTTTTCCACTTTCCATATCCCGTTATAGAGAGATAACTAATCTCCTTTCATCGCTCAGTTATTCGGTGTAAATTGGTCGGAAGATTCTCGATTAGTGAAGGATGCGTCTCTCTTGGAGCAGCACAGAACAGAACAATGCGCCCGGATACACGAAGACGTCTCCCATTCCCCCCTTCCCCTTCTATCCCTTTCATCCCGATTCTCAACACCAGGAATCGTACACATGGAATAGACATACACGCGATGGAGGTATTATACACTATTCAATAAGCATGCCTGGCGCTAACCGAAGAGTTAACCGCCCAGAGGCGCCGCCGGCGGAGCATTCTCTTACTTCGGAAACATTGAGGAGTAGACGTTCTAAATTTGAGGCATCTTGAAGTGTGATTCTTGTTCACACCTGGATCAATCGGAGAAGAACATTTTTCAATCTTAAGTAGGGTCCCAGCGAAGTTCAATTTTTTATCCGAAACCAAAGTTCTGCTTTTATCAAAACACATCCTTTAGCCGAAGCCAAAGGCGAAGGTAATGTCATTATATACTTTAATAAGTTTCGCTTTTGCGCTTTGTATTATAAAGGGTTGTCCAATAGGGACGCAGGAAAGTAAACGTCAATTTGACATAGACGCCATCTTTGTTTTCTGTCACCGACATATCATTTTGTTAGTTGAATGTTTACCATTGATCGCTATGGAGTCGTATTCGATTGAAGACCACATTAAAGTTATTCAAGAGCACTACAAAGATGGTGCAAAAATAAAAAACACGTTTCGCGCGCTTCGTGAACATTTCGGTCGCAACAACCGCCCAAACGAAACAATCATCGGTCGTCTGGTGCGTAAATTTGAGGCAACAGGTTCTGTGGCAAATCTGCCAGGCTCTGGCCGGCCAAGGAGCGTTGGCACACCGGAAAATATTGCTGTTCTGAAGGAGAGTGTGAGAGACGATCCGAAACAATCAACAACGCGTCGATCCCAAGAATTGGGCATTTCGAGAACCAGTTTGCTGCGCATTCTCCACAAGGATTTGAATGTACACGCCTACAAAATCCAATTGACGCAAGAGCTGCGTCGGGCTGATCATTTTTCGCGCCGAACGTTCTCAGATTGGCTCCTTGAACACCGTCAAATTGATACCAATTTTTCATCAAAAATCATGTTCAGCGACGAAGCGCATTTCACTTTGAATGGGACGGTAAACAAGCAAAACTGCCGCATCTGGGCGAACGAAAATCCCCGTGAGTATCAACAGCAGCCGATGCATCCTCAAAAAGTGACTGTGTGGTGTGCATTGTGGTCAAAAGGCATCATCGGACCTTACTTTTTCGAAAATGCGGCCGGGGACGCCGTTACCGTCAATTCTGATATCACGTGATGATAGAGGACTATTTTTTGCCGCAACTTGAAGGAATGGATATGGACGATGTTTATTTCCAACAAGACGGTGCAACATGCCACACAACCAACGTCAATATCCATCGATTGCAGTCCTTCCTCGGTGATCGCGTGATTTCGCGCAGAGGAAATGTGCCATGGCCACCAAGATCGTGCGATTTGACTCCCTTGGACATCATTGCCGAGATAAATGCCATAGAACCGACCATGTTGCAAAATGTCATTGAAAATTGCGACCACCGCGTGGACGTCTGTAAATCCAGTCGTGGTGAACATTTGAGCGATATTATTTTTCATACATAAATGGTATAAATGAACCTTCAAAATAAAGTACCCAACTTGATTTGAATATCAATCTTTCTTGTTTTAATATGCGTTTACTTTCCTGCGTCCGTTTTGGACAACCCCATAGTTTATTATCATTTAATTTTTGTTCTTTTCTAAATGCTCCTCAAGGCAGGCATGTCTTTCCAGTAGGTACTATTTTGACGTGTGTAAACGCATTTGTTTGGTAATACAAATTAATGAACGTTTGTGTCTCCGGACCCACTTCTTTTAAGTAGACATTTCTGTTTTAATATACGTATTACTGAATCAAAGATAAAACGTGGAATTTAAGTTGTGTTCCATTCAGATGAAAATATTATAAAGCTTTAGATATTTAATATACTGATAAGGTATAACAAGTCAGTTAAAGTACATCAGATAAAGCACAAAAAGTTTCAGAATTATTCTTGCTAAGGCACCGAAAATTCATGAAATGGTACACTTGTAGCATCCTTGTAACAAAATAAGAGATATCTCCACTAGTATTATTTTTTTTCAGGAGATGGTAAAGCATGCGCTTTGTTTATATTTCAACACGGCGGTCGTTAATGACAAAGTTGATAGTTCTAATAATGCAATCATTTCATGAAATTCTCGATTATTTCCTCCTAAGCTCCACGGCTATGACTGTGTGCATCTTCAGTCCTTCAGTTTACCGGATTTCCGCAAACCTTCGGCCTTTTTATGCCAAATTTCTGGCTGAAGGTGTAATTTTGGCCAAAAGTTGCATCGGTTTGATAAATACTCTTGAGCCTCCTTGCAACCTTACAAAGCCGTTCTTCAGCAGTAATTCTTCCTTGCAACAAATGATCCACTAATGCGGTTTACGCAGACTGTCCGTTGATCTGTCTGAGCCATTCCATACAGCCATTATGCTTAGAAACGCTCTAAACTCACCATCCGCTGCACCACCACTGCCCTCAGCTATCCAACTCACGCGCCGTCGAGTGGGTACCTTTGAACTTGACAATCCAATTGTTCTCAATTTCCTCCTAATCGGCGAAGCCTTAGATTAGAAAATCGCTCTCTTGTAAATGTTGTTCTGGGCGACACAACCCTCCCGCTCCCTGTTCCACCGCTTACCCCTACCATCCCTTTCCTTACCAGCACACATTGGAGATCGTTAAATGGAATGCGCTGGTGATGCTACTCCTCTGCAAATTAGGAATTCGACGGAGCCAGATTACACTGAAAGGAAATTTGTTTAGGAATGTTTGTCGTTCGTTGATGTTGCCCTCATTCTATTATTTTGTATCAGAAGTGGGAGATGGGTGGGGTTAAATAAAAGTAGATTAACTCACACTCACAAGTTAGATAAAGAGTTGGCTACGGAGTGACCGGCATATCTTATAGTTTATGTCTAAAATTTCATCAAACCACTGCCAGATTACTGTTATAACGATGTAAAAGTACTGTCATTGGCCCTATTTTTTTCTATCCCTTGCGAGAGCAAACCCTAAATAACGAAGTACACCAAATACTAGAAAGAAATATTGTGCTGTCTATGCAGACCTCCTCTTAGAAATATCCTTTCAAATCCTTGATAGACTGAGAATATAGAACAGCTGTACCGGGCAGCTTGCCCGAATTAACTGAGAAGCAAGAGCTTAGCGAGTCCTCCTAGCAGGCCAAAAATATGCTTCTTTGAAATAGAGCTTAGGCAAGCAAATTCCTTGACACATCGCTGGAAAAGAGCCGGTTGATTTATCGCGCGTCGGACGTGCCAGACGCTCGGTAACGTATGTCAAGGTAGTGTCACCAACTCGATTGCGAATGAGTCATTATTTGAACCACAACAAGCGTTGAAATTGTGCTCCTATTGTTGATATGTTAACAGTACACCAGGACTTGCCTTGCCTGGGCTTTTAAAGGTGCCACCTTAATGACTACCCCCACAACGATTTTTCTGGTATTTCCATTTTCTCTGTATTATGTAATAGTGGGGCTTTCTAAAGAGCAATATTTTTCGCAATATCTTACTATAACTATGGCAACTATAGCTCACCCTTCAGTAACATATTGCACCATTCGGCGGCTAAGAACCGAATCCTGCGTTTGTCAGGTTTTATACTATGAATAAAAGAAATGTGTGTATTCTTTTACCTGATGAAAGAATAATATTATTCTTATTATAATATCTGAATCAGAATTTGCCATCAGAAGGGCTACAAGAGTTCTGACTTTGTACCCATCGTGGCAGCTCACATGACTTACATTACAGTCAGTAAGGACTCCGATAGTTTAGCAATCTGAGAACAATAATGAGAATAAGTCAAAAAAGTGCCATCTTATGGTGCAAAATATTTAGGAATTTACATAGATGCACACTTCAGGTGGAATATGCAAATAACGTATGTCGCCAAAAAGTTGAAATCCGTTCTACATCGAGTAAGAAGAATTAAAAACCTACTAGAGTATTGTCAATTAAAATTACCATATCATGCATTGGCAGAATGTCACATAAATTATGGTATAATAGCATGGGGAGCAGCAAACATATCTCATATATTCAAATTAGAAATAACTTAAAAAGGTAGTTTAAAGACAATATCTCATAAACCTCGACTGTATCCAACTGACCATCTCTATAAAGAAACTGGTATATTAGACATAAGGCAATTATACCTAATTAATGTTTTGATAGTGCAACACATATCCCGTCCTCCCAACCAAGAGCCGATACATTCTTACCAAACAAGAAACAGGAATTATTTAAAGGTGCCAAAACCAGAAAAAAATATAATGCTCAGATCGTATTCTTAGAGATGTTACAATCTTCTTCCACAAGACCTGATGATACGTTCCAAACACACATTTAAAATAAAAGTAAAAGGCTGGATAACATCTATGCCCAGACACAGAATTCACGAAATCGTTGACTTAAAAAGATTACAATTAACATGAAAACCAATTCCTAGAATAAAGTTACCGAATTACACAAAATACCCTATACCCAACATTATCGATTTAGACAATATACCCCTGCTATACTTATTTACCGATTTTGATAACATACTCGATATATCCCCCAAACAGAGAACAGAAAACAAAAACACTAATAACCTAAGATAGACTTTGTGCTCTAAAAGACAAAAAGGATCTATAATTAAATGAAGCCATCTGTACTCCCACTTTGTCAGATAATGTATTTTAAAATCCTATTTTGATGTTGTTGTTCTTTTCTTAGAAAATCACGTGCGTCTTTTTATTCATAGTTTAAGTAGGTACGTAATTATTCATAAGCTAATCCATACCCGCGTACAAGGCTAGCCTTCTGCGGGTTTTCTACCATGTTTATTGTTCTAAAATATGTCATTTCTAGTTATCTGCTTATAGTTTGGACAATAAACATTATTATTATTATTATATTATAGATAAGGTTCTTGAAGAAAAAAAGATGCCCACGATTGGCTTTGAGTAAGATGAATTCTATCTCTTTATTACTGACCGCAGAGGCTCGTTCATATCAAACAGTACCCACTACTATGCCTTGCTTTTTAAGAACTTCTTAGCTATTCGTATGCAATGTTCGTCAGCGATGTATTAAATCACTTGATTCTAAATTTATTTATCTACATCTTCACTGATGAAGAGAATTCGTCAAGCAATATACTACTGTTTGGTCAACAATGGAACAATTTCCAGTGTTGTTGTTTGTTTTTGGTTGGATCTTGAACTTACACCCAGTGACCCTATTCTTGACTTTAATAGAACTCCCTCTCTTTTTCTACTCCCCCGGTTTTATATCGATTCGAAAATACTGTATTCTTGAAAGGACTCGATAGGAATGAGAAAGGAAATGAAGACACAGGGTTGCCAGGTTTGAGTAAACGTGTTAAACCAATCAAAATAGAGATAATTTTGACAGTCAAAAACGAACCAAAGATTTTGGTCAAGATTTCCAAGCACATTACACAAATGAGCAAAATGATTGAATTTCTCCGAGAGCACCTTCAAATGCACCAGGGACAAATCTATCATAGATTAAATAATACTGTTTTAGAATGACTAAAACTTAATATCTACTCTTGTCTTTGTTTTGATCGAAATTGCAGAACCTCGTGGGGGTGGTTGTATGAATGGAGTCAATATCTTCAGCAATTCATACACCAAATCTTTGGTCAACCTAAACATCTGTACAAATTTTCGATTCGAAATTATGGAAGGATTTCGGTGCACAAGAATATCTCTCCCAATCTCCCATTCCTCAACTGCCACCTGTACATCCTCGTTAATATTATCGTTCCAATACATCAATTGAACATAAAAATTTTGCAATATGTTTAGCAAGAACGACAATAACAATGACAAACACGTCAATTTTTAGATTATATGGCGCTATTTTCTACTAATTTTTCCAGTTTCTCTTGGTCATGACTCCCTAAGGTGAATTCATTTCTATCACTTTTCGGTAGAATTGATTTCAAGAATACTGCATTTCTTGGCCACACCCAGTTTTTGCAAGTTCCTCTCACAATTTCTACTTCCTGAAACTCAAGAATAGAGGTCCTGGTACAAAATTATGATTTCTTACAGACTTTAGATAGTTAATGTAGTAGAGGGGAAAAATGTATTTCATACAATGTTCTCTAATGAGTCGCCTGCTCTAGATCTCGATTAAGTTACCAATAGTAATCAGCCATGATATGTATGTCCCACTTCCCTTGAAAACGTTCTTCCAATGTGCGATATTCCTGGTGAGACCTTTCACTTGGCTCATAACCATAATCTCCAAGATTATCAGAAAATCGATCCAACTAAGAATGTACAAAATATAGTTTGATGCTCATTTCACATCCTAGATGTTCCAAGGTAGACAACTTGGTAGATGGCCTTCTGTTTCATGTTTCACAAGAAAATTATGAATCACCAAAACGAAAGATTTTCCAGGCTCGCTTTTTAACTTCGATCATACATTCGGCAAAACTTGGGTCTGTTATCAGCTTTGTGTTCCGTTCAAACTGCTCAGTCTAGAAACGTCAGTCAGTCAGATTCATGTTTTTCCTGTTCAATTTCCATTACAACGGCGTCGATCACATACCGGTACTGGTGACTAGCCAGACCGAGCAGAAGACAACGTAGGACTTGGCAACTTGACCCAGTCTGCAGAGCTTGCCGGTAATAAGAAAAAAGACAAGTGTCATGACGATTACATTCCAGCGAAGTCATGCGAGTATTGAAGTCAAGAACAGATCTTTTGTTAGTCGACCATTGCCCCAATTTTGGCACACAGTATTTGGTACGCATGTCTTCTATACGTTGCAAATATTCACTCCACAGTAGCTAAGGGCCGTATCGTCAGTCGTCCCTACAATTGTAGCGCGCGTTTATGGCCTTGATTGTCTTAGTTTTCTACTTCTCCGTGTCAGCGCTCTATTTTGAGGTTATGCCACAAACATCTATTTGCATCAAATTGTGCTTGCTTTTGAGTTTTATCATGTTTTATCAGCCTGAAATTTCCTACAATTTAAAAGGAAAACATATCTTAACAATAGGATAGCGCTGACGCTGACACGGGACTAGTGTAATCTAGAAATTTTTGAAGGAGAGAAAAGAGTATGACAATCAAGGAGGCCATAAACGCGCCCTACAATTGTAGGGACGACTGACGATACGGGCCTAAGATACGCAGATTTAGTGGAGTTCGTGGTCGATTTACGATGCTTTGTGAAGGTATATTCGCCAAAAATAGCACATAAACTATTCAGTTTACTCAAAAAATAATGATACCTTCGTAGACATTGTGTTAAAGGTGACTAAAAAAATGAATGTGTAAGTTGAAGTTGACTTAATGTACCGTCACTCTAAATCCGGGTAGTTTGAAAAATCTCACGAACTAGTACCGTTAGGCAAACACTAATGTGTTTTTTGAAATAAATCAAATGCCATGATAATATTCTGAGATAATTGTATTACATAACATGCCGCGAACTGTTACAATATCTATACGATTCAGCGTAAAGCATGAATACTGTCATTATTCGGCACGAATATACCCCTATCTAAACAGAGCCACAGCACTGCAATATGTATCCTCCTTTAAAATATGCGATGAATATTAATCCAATTTTTTCTAAATATTGTATATTTTCTGGAACCTCGGCACCGTAGTGTTATGTAATACGATGGCACATTTGAAACTCGCCGGACTTTGCGCTAATGGGCTTTTTTATCGAGAAATTTAAATAAAATGCCCGTATTTCCCCATTTCTCTGGAAAGTAAATAGTACGGCCTCGCGGATACGCCGGCACTTTTGTACGTTTTTAAACAACCTTTTGTTGTTTGTTTCATGTCTACGAATACGAAAAATGTGCATGTTGGAACATACACACCTGGCGATGCGAAGCGATGCTGCCTCGGATGTTGCTGTGTATTAAACATAAATCTGACTGACCGAAGTCTGTAAACTGAACAATTGCGAGTTGTTAAATCACATGCTCGAAATTGAACTTTTTACTTCTCACCGAGCTTCCCACGCAGACGCGAAGGAAGTTCTGTGAAGATTGTGTATATTTTCGAGTTCCAGATAACATGCTTTTATAATGCGAGAGCTGCAAGAACGAGCAGCACCTTTTTAAATGGGATCCTGATTATATTTTTAAATTATGCACATATTCCTTCAACTGAAGTATCTAGAAATCAAGTAAATAGAAGTATGAGTAGGAAGGGGACCAGGCCCCAATCGCAAGACAAAGAAAAGAGTATGTATGTGATGAGCTATCACGCAAAGTCACTAACTATAACGTAGACTCAGTATATTTGAAAACCCCACCATATGTACGAGTTTATGAATCTAGAAATATACTGTGGTAACCTGAGGCACGCATTAACCTGACAGTTATACCTATGTTTCAAGTTTATGGTTCCCAGGATCTGGAAGACATTTTTTAATTACCTATGATCCGAAAAAATGGAACATACCCATCCTCACTCCAAAACGAATATTGATCTGACAGTTTGTCTGACGTCCAAAAGTACTGGGGTAAATAATAGAAAAGCGAAGGGCCAATTTATGAAGACGTTTCTTTAATTGGAGTATCTAGAAATTAAGAAAAAAAGAAGCTGCAGCGAAGAGAGCAGGCGTCACTATAAGGCAAGGAGAAAAAAGTAATTAACTACCAGTGAATAATTAAGGAAGCAGAGATATTTATTTGGACGGTGTCTTATTAGAAGTCAAGTGGGTTGAAGAAGGAGGAGGGGAGGGTGTTTGGGCAGGGAGGAGTGTTTCTGAGGTGTCTGTTAGATGTTCATTTAGCTGGATCAAGGATTGAGTCTCCGGAATTGCAATCGATATTTTTAATTTTCTTGAGCATTTGGACGGTGGTAGATTTATGGCGCATCTTGTTTTTGAACCCTTGAGAAATTAATGGAAGCAGATGAATGTTTCCAAAAGCTTACTAAATTAAAAAATACTCCATGTAAGTATTACGTGGTTCCGCTACAAAAACTTATTTTTTCATTTCACCCCGGGTGCACAATTTTCGACCTAGTCGCAGATTCGGCCACTCAAAGAGAAGGGTTTGTGCCCTGGTCGAAACATGGATCAAACCTTGCACAGTATCTAGATTGATAAGACAACAATTTCTAAGAATTTTATTGATAATAACAGTCTCACTTGAGAGAGAGAGAGAGAGAGAGAGAGAGAGAGAGAGAGAGAGAGAGAGAGAGAGAGAAGAGAGTAAGAGAGAGATAGAGAGAGTTTTTGAAAGTAACAATTCATCATGTTCATTGAATTGTAGATATAAACGACTATTTCCAATTATCCTATTCATAATAAAGGTATGCATTTGACTTATATATATATATACAGTGTGAGTATTTAGTGTGTTCTTGATCGATAACTACTTATACTTTACTTATTATTACGCATGAAAAAGTTAAATACATCTCATAACTACATGTGACTAAGCATACATTTGTTTTTTAATGGAGAGCCTTACATTTGATTGAAGATTGGGTTATGTTCTCTATCAAAAAGATACTCATCTTTGATAACTCGCACCCTCACAAATGCTATAGCTAGAGTACTGAACTTTTCGTCAAAAAAAAATGTATGATCCCATATTTTGTTCCTAACTACTTACTTCCTCAGTTTTCTGTAGTTCTTATACAGGGTGGTGAATAAGGCAAAATAAACTGTTTCTTAAACTTTTTGAAATGGAACACCCTGTACATTGTCACATCTTTTGACTCCCCCTTTCACAAGATCATTTTGATTTAAGATTCGTGGGAGTTAATTTTATGAATTACAAAAAATACAGCAAGCACCTTCCCGAGTTTCCGTCTTTATTGCGTGAGTTCTAAATCATAATGAAAATAAATCCATTCTAAAGATCTATTGTTACCAACTGAATGCTATTTCCTATTTTGAAAGGTATTGTAATATTTCTCATTTAGCTTGATATATGACTTATAAAAAGCTTAACTGTCCCTCAAATGTGAATCATACAAACTTCCATAGACCTTACATAAAAAAAATTAAAGTTGTAGGAAGGGAAATCAAGAAATGAGAGAGTATACAGTCGTTAAAGTCGTTAAAGTCGTTCAATATAGGTGTTTGACCACCTTGCATAAACCGTACTAAAAAGTTAAAAAATAAGAGGATTGCAACAAAATATGGGATAATAAATTTTTTCTGACGATTGAGTACTCTTCCTATAACAGTTGCAGAGGTGCTATCTGGACAATTTAGTGTTATTTCGCTAGTTTGTCCAATATCAACAATTTGCAAATAAAACCCTTATAATGTTATACGTATATAAAATTGCTCCACTTGGAAGAGCCTATCCAAACAATAAAATAAAATGTTTGGCCTTCCCGTATAAGAACATAGATGTCTATGTCACTACATAGTTATGGATCACTCCGTAGAAATAAACGTAATGAGAATACTGTGGGCTACACTTTTAACGTTTTTCTCGAAAGTTACCGACTGCGCCCACACTAAAAACTCATCGTGTATGTTTATTCGTTAACATATCGTAGAGCACACATACAGAGCAGCTGCGGAGAAAGCAACTATTCGTGCTTCGGTTCACGAAAGGTTTATTTCTAAATGCTAATCCAAAAATTTAAAACCGCGGCGTCTCCTGCGTCTGCGCAGGATTATTGTCTAGTCGGCAAGGTAGAGCTCGCGTTCGCCCGGACTTAGTCGTGTCACCGACCAGCAGGTGGCGCGAGCGGTATCATTAACGATAAGCCATAAGCCAGCAAAATTAACTCTGAATAAAAATGTTGAACATATAAACAGGTGGAAAGAAAGATCGTCACGTAAATTGAATGCTTACCCGATGTTTGCTAGACGATAAGGTTTCCCGCATTTGATTTATGCGTTCACAGAATTCATCAAGCAGAATTTTGTACTGCAGCTTTATAGACAAAATTTTCAGTAGGTGATTTGTAAAGAACTTCTCGATTTAATATGGCAATTAGGGACCAATCCTACAAAAATCGAAAAAAAAATCCTCTAACTTGAGAGATATTTTACAAGAAATCAACTATATTCATTACATCCCCAGGCCCCAGGCGCAAGTTGTGATTCCCGCGGGTCATTAGTAAAACTGGACCTTACTTGCATTAGTCCTGCGTCCTGCGTGTCTTACTCCTGGAGGAGAGAGGAACCATTAGCGAAGGCTCAAGTAGAAGAAAAGAGTCTCCAATGCTAAGTGCCTAGAACATAGCAGCGGGCGATGAATATATGGACATGCAGCGTCGAACTAATAAGTAGTGTTGCCACAACGCTGAGGCCAAATTACTCGCTTGTACTACTGCTAGGTACTCGCAAACCAGGAAAGCCTAGAATATGGCCGCTCGCAAAGCATGAGACGACAAGAGAGAAGCGAGAGAACAAACAAATGCAGATCACACAATAAGTAAGAAAAAACATAGGTCAGAGGCCGTGTACGAAGATTAGTCAGCTTGGCCCTATGTTACTATATTGAATACCCTGTAAGATACCCCCCTACTGGCGAGTAGTAAAATGAGCAAATATGGCGACTGTTATGGATATAAAAATTTAGAGAAATTAAAACTGTTGATTCCTGGCAAGCATGCATTTCTAGCAATATTACTGGGGAGTGTTCATATTTGTTTAGCTGAGGAGTGAGTGAGGATTGAATAGGCTTTAGCTTCAACTTGTCTGACAAGACCTCCCACCACTCTCCATTTCATTTTCAAATAATTACCTTCTTGCTAGCGAAAGGAAGGAATCTCGGCATCACCTTTCCTCATTGCTCGGATTTTTCTCGAGTAGCAGCGAAATTACGATACAAGTATCGTATTTAAATACATTCTAATTGCTATTTAAGCAATAATTTTTACTTGTGTTGCTCATTAGCGTGGCGAGCATTAAAACTCATTTACGTGGAGAAAAGAGGTAATATAAGGCATGAAAATGTAAAAAAATGTGATACCTTGCGCCGCCTCGCCGTGTCGTGCCCAGCGTTATGATGTAAATAACAAAAAAGAGCGAGAGGAGGATAGATTATGCTTGGAAATGGCGATGGCTGCAAAAGGAAAGCACCAGTGGTGGGCCCAAGGGGCTGGATGAATCCGCATCTAAGAAGCTTTTCCGGTGGTCAAGTCAAACTGATTCACTGAATTCACCGGTATCGGTTGAAAAGGGCCACGTAGCAGAGTGCATTGTGATGCTTGAAGAAAATCACATTGCACGCCTTAAAACTATACTATTTTTCACGCTACCTCACCACGGCAAAACATGACAAAACAACAATGAGCGACACAAATGTTATCAATTTATTTATGAAATAATAATCAATCATTGACAATATAATCACAATTGCCGGATTCTGTTTGGCAGTGAAGAGTGGATGGCATCCCTATGAAACTTCGCCGCACCGGTTTGGACTCAATCATCTATGTACGGTTGCAGCTGCGGTTTTCATCATCAATTTTTTCCCGTGAATGAGGAATGAGTGATCGGAATAAAGTACAGTCTGTTGTGGCTAAGTTTTTCGAGTACGGAGGGTGTGGCACTATTTACATTATATTTATACTTCTTAGATTTTCAAGTTGATTACAGCAAACTGTCGCAGGAAGGATTTTCTAGTATACATATATATTCCATGTACACTCAGTGACGATCCGCTATCGAGAATGACGACTTTTTTTGTGTAGATTTGCTTGGTTAGTTGGGGTAAATATAGACAGCTTAAGGCCCAAATTCACCAACAACAGTCCGTTATTCTCCACCTATAGGGTAACAGACCGTCAGATACAGCGAATGAGCTTCAAGTTCCAATCAACAAATTTTAGCAACCAATAGCTATCAAATGTTGAAAACAAAATACTGTCAAGAATGAGATGACAACTTGTCATTGAAACATTACCAGCTTATTGAATATTAAGAAATTACATACAATTCAGTCAAAATTTTAAGAAATGTTTGATTTTTGAATTAAATTCATGTTTTAATTACAATTGTTGTTTTTTTATTCATGTTTATATTATTTTCTTCAATTGATATGTGATACTGGGTGTTTTTTCCTATAAACCTCTTGCAGATAGCCATTAAGCACCTACTTGATGACAGGCTCTACCAAAAGATATTGCTCGTTTCCAAACATTCATTCATTTACTTGCCGTTCATCAGAACCATTATGGCACCTTAGATTGATATTCCCACAAAATCATTCAGATTTTTTGATATCCATACATCCATAAAGTTGAATATTTTTCGTTGTTCAGGAACTGAACAAACATCCACACTATGTTAACAGCGATTAAGTAATTCCCAAATATATGCCTTAAAGCTACCAGCAAACCGATAAAACCTGCAAAATAATTGCAAATTTGCCATATTTTTCTTTTTTCACGAGTACACATTCTAGGTTATATTTATATTAGACATTATTTGAATACAGCTGATTATTGCATTTCAAGGAGTGACACATGTGTGGGATCTGTCAACTCTTGGTACCAGTCACAAAATATATATCCTCTGAAGGTTTAATTCCATGCTATTCAATCACAATACGGTGACCTGTGTGGTTGTCAGCGGCCATTTTGTGAGGGTGCGACAGGGTTGCCAGATTGTGCATTAATATCCCGTTTCACCCTCCTGGTCCCAGTGGAGTAAGTTCCGCCAACTGTTGAAATATACTCTGCTATCCTTTATAAGACTATTCGTGACATTTTTCTCAAAATTATTCCACAATACTTGAAAAAATGCAAATGAAAATTTAAAATTATTTCCATGACGCCGCAAAATAGCTCCGTCGGAACCTTGGGTTATACATCTTGACAGTAGGGACGTTCGATAGGATCCTATATTTAGAAGTATCAATACATTTCACGAGTATCGTCATCTTTCGATCCGGACTGGGTCAGAAAGAGTGACTGCCATTTGGCTGCGACATTACCCTGCCAAATCAAAGAAATTGTACAAAATCTTCAAATTTGTGAAGTTAGCGAGTTTCACTTCATACGTTCTTACCAGACATGCCCAAATCATCAGTTGCCGCCGTGATATTCATCCCGACTACTGCATCCCCACGGCTAGGCACCCTGTATGTTAAATTTGTAATGATAGGGCAGCGGGTTATGCTATAAATCATATGTCACAGTGTTTGTGCACTGATTGCAATGGTTAGATGATACCAAAAATATTTTCGTAAATAGGAGATCTTTCCCATTCCGGATCGAACAATCTACCAAAGATGCTTAAAATCATGATACCTAGTAAATTTTCACGAAAAAAATGCAAAACCAGCAAACGTAAAAGATTCATTTCGCACCCTCCACCACAGGACGTGATCGTCGTTAGACTTGGCAACCCTCGAGTGACAGATAGATATCCCCGCCAGTCAACGACCCTTAGTCAAAAAGACAAACAATAAACATTACCGGTTTTGGTGATTTTTGGACTGAAAAGACATTATTTGTGAAACATTTTTCATAATTTTTTGTCTATGTCCATAGTAATTGCATTATACATCAGAGAGATGTAGGGATTGACACGTCTTACACATATTATCTGTTTCTCAGGATGGAGAGGAAATAATGTTTTTATTGCTTTGAAGAAATTCGTGAACACATAAATTAATAAATGATTACTATTATGACGTAAGGGAAGATGAGGAATTGGATGGAATGTATTTTATATTCTATTTTCTTGCAAAATACAGACAAATCCACACTATTCAAGGTATGTAATGATAACTTTCAGTATATTGAAGTTGGTAAATTCTAGAGTGCCATGCATTAACAAACGTCCAAATCCGCTGCCAAATTTAACAGCTAGAAAATGGACCTATTATTTGGCGCATTCCCATTCGCTGAGGGGGATAACGGATTGTTAAATGTAAACCTATAACATATATCAAGATACATGAAAGTTGTCCTGTTTTTTCTGTACAAAAGCATCATGTTGGAATCAAAAAGTGGTCTTGTTTATAATACAGTCGAATTCTCACGATTTTATTCAACATTTCAATAGATATCACTAATATTCAGAGACCTTTGACAGCTTCTGTCAAATTGCATTTCGATAAGGTATTTTCCCATTGGTCCATAATAGTAATGTTGGTGAAATCGGCCCTAAATCTCGTCTCCCGTAACGAAATGTTCTAGTCAGTTAAATTTACGACAAAATGATCAAAGGTGCACTCAGAGCTCTGTTCATTAAGTAAATTATTCTTTCCTCGACTAGTGTCCTCAGGCTTCTAAGTCTTATCTGCAAATGATTTCCTGCCCTGTAGCTAAAAACGCGTACCGCTTCAAGGGCATCCTTTAATTAAGTCTTAAGTTTATTTATGTCTGTTTCCACTATATATTCAGACTTCAATGGATCCATCAGGTAATAGTCACCACTTGTTACTCCTACAGTAAGCACTGTTTGACACGGGTTTTAGTATCGCGCATTTTCCCGTTATACACAATGACAGCTGAAGTAGTACCGACGAGCATCATCCCTGATCTGCTCTCCTCGATAAAACGTTCTCGACCCCATTCAGGTTTTTTTTGGAAAATGAAACCTGAAGCATTCATTAGTAATCCAGCCCGATAATAACTTTCAAAACAGCTCATATCGTCAACTAACACACAACTCTAACGGATTTGTTAACAGAGTCGTATTAATAAGAGAATGTTTTGTGACTGCATTCAATTGTGACTTTTTGTACTGGTTAACTTTTTTGACAAACCTTTTATGCTATTTATCCCAATTCTCTATATACATTATAAAAGCTTACAGAAAAAAGTTCTTTGATACTTCTGTAGATAGAAGAGGCTCTAGCATCTATAACTTTTCCACCAGCTGTTCATTTCAAGTCATTCGCGCGTAGACATTGACTGAAGCAAATCCTGCATCTCGACTGTTGGCTGAACCAGGATGTCTAAAATTATGCTTGCATACCTCAAAGGCATCACGATATTTTTTATCGCTGACCAATCGAAAAGCCCTTACGCTAATCTCCTCTCCTATTCCGAATAAAGCAGATGATCATCAAAGATAAACATCATAATATTGGCACATCTCCGGCAGTTTAAAGTACCTATAGGTTTCTTCACGGTCTTTGCAAAAACTGCAGAAGGTATCTTCATACATAAATCTCCCACATACGTATATTATCCAATCGGCATCTGTCTGCGGACGTTGGTTTGTGTAAGCTTACATACATACATACGTTTCTTTTATTTTGCACTCCGATTTGAAAATGTTCTCGTCAACATACGAATCCTCCACATTTATGCTTGTCACTATCAGTATTAGAACCTCCTTGTCATTAAATAGCGATTCTATTTCACATTTTGTTAATATTCGATATGAGACGTAACAACTACAAAGTCGACAATCTTTTCACAAAGTAAATCAGGGGACCTCAATGTGTCTGTGCAAGAACGGGAACATGGTACAATGATTAGTCAATGTGCTTACCTATTTCGTACGACAATATGGCCAGTAACCGTGAAAAGACATGCACCTCAGATCTGCGCCACTGGTAAAGCCAGCTAAGCGTGTATAAGGGCGAATTTTATATTTGGAACATTAAATTCTTTTAATTACTTTCTGTATCTACATATTATACGTGTAGTTCGAGCCATTATTTTTCGAATTGCGAAGCGGTAGCCGAGCGGGATGCTCTCCTGGAATACTGATTACTTCTACACGGCTATATTTTGCTCCGTTGTCCGAATTGTAATGTGCAAAAAATGTTCAACAGAGCTTTGAACATGAGTTGTTCCTGTTTATTCAATGGTATACAATACAAAATTCATGACATAGGGTGATACATGTCCCTGGATCTGATATCAGTGCAGTGATATGCTTTTGGAGCACTAAGACACAAAATACTCTAATTGTCATATCTACAGTATATTTGGAAAATAAGTAATGAAATACAGAGAGAGAGAGAGAGAGAGAGACAGATAGAGCATTCCACCCCAAAGGGGCAATGGTAGTTTTATGTCTTCCCTTTTTTCGTATAAAATGCATTTTAGATCACCGAATTTGCACCTAGTCTGACAAAAACTGAGAACTCGTTTGAAAAGTGAGAGAATCCACAACCGGGGTTTTTTTGCTGCTATGAATGCCTATGCGATTTATTCTTCAAAGTCCAAGGTCAGATATGTTCTTTTCTTATTTGGAAATGTACGTATCCAATGAATTTCTCCGTCAAACCTTACGCAAATGCCAACACAAATGCAAAAACAAAATTGTGTATAAGACTAGACAAAACCTGGATGATTAGGGTTATTTATTCCAATTACAGGTGATTAGAATTCCAGACTGAAAATCCTAAATACTGTAAACACATAATAAAAACTGCACTGAGGATTGAGTATATTTTGCCAATTTTATGGGGAATAAAGCGAAAGACTCGCAGTATATTCGCAAGGCAAAGGCACACGTTTAAGGAGCAATAGATATCCAGGTAGGACACTGCAATTTACAATTTTTCTTGAGCAAGGCAAGTTTCAGGAGCTAGCTAAACTATAAGTTATCAATGCCTTCTCGCACACATATCTCATTGTAATTGTTATATACACCGAATATAGGTTAGACTGAGGTGTCCATTTTGCATATTTGCATGACAGGATACGAGAATCAAAATATTCTAAATGTAGAGGCTGTAGTTTTCATGTCTATGCTTCTAGGATAAAGCTTATGACAAAGAATTTATGATATAATTACTTATAATCAAATACATAACATACCCACAGAAGCTCCTCACACGTACTATACATACCATAGCAAGGTGCAGCCTGCTGCGTTTCGTCGTGATGGGTAATGCGTATTAATTTCAAGACGCGGCAATACTGTACCAAAGACACCTCATTACCCCAGTACATCTACATATTTCGTTAAATATGAAATATCGTCTGTGATCCGCAATCGTGTTTGGAAACATTCTGGAGAGTGTATCACCCTAGTTCCTCGCCATCCTGAGTTGTATGGCAGGCGGTTGAAGAACACTTGTGTACGCCAAAGCCAGACATTACTGCTACCTTCCCGCAGCGACGGACGCATCGTCGAGTTATTGAAATGCCTCTATATCATATCTGATTTATTTTCTTTTCAATAAAACCACTCGAGAACGCCAAATGGCATCAGCTCCCGCATATCTTTGCCTTTTCCGCTTCAACGAAATACCCTGCCTTACAGGGATGTTCCCCCAACTCTCGGATTTTAATATGCTGGTCGTTTTACATGCTGAAAACGAGCTTAGATGCTATTTAAGCGACTACATTCTACCTAGTAGCAGAGCGCCCTCATTCTAACGCCATATGAAGTCCATTAATTGCATTGGCGGTGCCCCAATTACGTGTTGAGGATCTTAATCTATCCAAATGGACAGACGTCAAGATGACAGAAGGTCCTACCAACGTTTATAGGCGACACATGCCATTTTTACTATAGCATTACGAAGTGCTCCTCTACAAACAGATTCGCTCATTGATACAGAAACTTCAGGGGTCGCAGCACAACGTATTTGGTCAACCTTTTTCGAACAAATCTATCAAAGTGACATGCGCTTGTGTTTTGCAAGACTGAGCCGAGATTTTCTGATCATATCGCTTTTTCTACATTACCTTCATCGTTATTTTGTGTGTGCAAATAGATATGGAGGCCTTGTGTCCTGATGAAGCGCTTTGGCGAACTCCTGTGGAGATACTACCAAAACATCAATAGGCATAGTTTTTTGCGGACTATTGTGTTGTACGGACAAGTTGCAGGATCTCACAAAAACTTTTCAGTTGCTTAACTGCACTATTATATACAGAGTATAAGACTCAAGCCAGACCTGTGTCAGTATGATTGAAATACGTAATCCTTACCTCTGCCTCCTAACCCCATTTTGTACAACGGATTTGAATTGCATTGTTTGTCACCAAGATTGTGTAGCTGAGTGCATAATTGTTAATTTGACTACCATTGCCTAACAAAGTGACAAAATACATCGAAGAACATTCTTTTCTCTGAAAAGGGTATTCCAGTAGTCATTCGTACTGGGTGCACCTACGTAGAGCAAGGCAGAAATAATATCTGTGTTGCAAAGCGAATTGCTCAGTTATTATTAATGAACAGGGTTAAATTAGATAATTCGAAGAAACGAAAGTGAGTATTAACGGTACACCATATGAACAACTTTCTTTACCTCATGATTTTGAAATGTGAACAATAGGAAACATTCCCGGAAAATAGTGGGACATGAATCCTACTCCATTTTTCTAAATAGTTAGCAACCCAGCAGACTCTTTGCATGTTATTTTTTGATTCAGCCTCTGTTCTGTTAGTAACTGTATACAATTTTCACCCTCGTCGATAGTTGTGGCAATAATATCAGATAAACATACCTACACATAAACCACAACAAGCGCTCACGTGAATGACCCTGTACCATCTATTCCTCTCTCATTCACCGATCCGCTATAGATACATCGTCTATTGACGTGAGGGAAATCTGCTTTGTTACCGGAAAAATCATTTTAATGGTTACGCGATACTTCACAGTACGCTTTTGTATGGCAGTCAAATCGATGGTTTGTTGTTATTCATGCGCGATGTTCGCTTTTGGGACTCATGCGTGGATAAGGCATGACTGATATACCGGTTGTTTCAAATTCAACCATTGGGATATTGAAAACGGTTTACGAAGTCGCTCAATTGGGGGCAACGTTGCGTATTTAGATAACTAATATCATGCTGCTTAGAAGGTTATATAGTACAACCCAGCCAGCACGGTGTCATGGAATCGACGTAGATATTTGGTGATTTTGGTCTAAGTTGAAATTTAGGAAAAATTCTACGCTTATTCGACGTCAGTTATAGATCAAATTTCGCTTAAATTTGTCCGATATAACCACACTACTTCGATAAAACGTGAATATTACGACGTGTGTACACCTCTATACCAATTTCCACTGCCGCGAATAAAATTCGTTTATGTTGCAGTCACTTAACCGATTAATTAACGTAAACGTACTAGTTTGTTATAATTTTTTCCTGTATTCTTATAATATAATCGATAAAACGTGGAAATCCGGAAACAGTGACCGCAAATACATCTGTACCTCTGTTGGTTATTTATACACGTGGAAAAGACGTGGATGTGACGTGGCATTTTATCATAAATTTAAATTGTAATCTTCCAAATAGAGAATGTCCGAATGATGATGATAAGTGTTTGGGAGATGTAATTTATTTGTAGATACATCCTGGTCCCAAAAATATAAAAGCGCATATCGAATCTAAAATGCTTTGCGAGCTTTGTTATAAATAATAAAGCGACTTCGTATATCTTACATCTCCGAGATCCCAATGTTGAGGGTTGAATTTGAAACACCCGGTATACAGGGTGACTCACAAGTCGTCTTCATTTCAACATTTTTTCCTCGAGAGCTTCATTAAAAAGATACGGGGTGTTGAAGTTTAAAAATTAATAACAAGTTTTTTTAATATCTTCAAAACCGTCAACTGGAATAAAAAAATTTGGTATGTGGATTTACCCAAGTATTGTCCACATTCAAAAGTCTTTACTTGAAATTAACGTGCACCAGTGGCGGAGATACAGGGGATTAGTGGCATTATTTTTCCAAATAAAAATAGTACGCCACTGTGTTTCTCGAAACGCGATATACTTCGAGTTTTACCTTCAATTTGCTACAAATAATTACTCGTGCTTTTTCCTACAGTGCACTGTTTTCGTAAAAATAAAAATAAAAGAAGTTATATCATTCATTAAGAGCCGAGGTAGAATTAGTTTCAAAATAAAATAGGAGGCCTTGATACCAATTCGACGTTTCTTGGGAGCTTGTCAAAGTTATGTTTTTCATGGTTGTTATCGTTACTACTACCATTTTTTTTAAAGTCAAGAGTTTATTTTTTCAAATTTTGAGTGTTGTGAAATGGAATTTAGCATTGATGAGTACGTCGATATTATTTTTGTGTACGGGTTCTGTAATATAAATACCCAAAGGTTTTTACTAATTTGTTTTTTTTTATTGTTTCGAAAATACTGCACTCTAGATAAAATACAAGAGTAATTATTTATAGCAAATTGAAGCTACAATTAAAAAATTGCACATTTAAAAAAAACAGTGGCGTACTATTTTTATTTTGGAAAATAATGTAACTAATCCCCTGTATCTCCGCTACTTAGGGTAATTTGTACCATTTGGCATATTCTTTGAAATAATTGAAAATTAAATAAGCAGGTTTGATTGATAATTTAAAGTAGGATTATTTTACAGATTTCCAACGAGGTGCATAGCAAAAAGTAAATACCAGATTAAGAAGATTTTCAAACTACTGTTGCAAGCAATAAAATCTGTCCAACCGGTCTGTCAAGTGGTACAATGCGGTTTTGCAAATGGTACCATATTAAAAAACTTTCGATTTTCATTACTAATAAAACGGTTTATTTATCCAAATTACTCATAGAGATCATACATTAGGAACAGAGGTGAGACCAAACGAATTAACTCAAGATATCCGTCTAAATCGAAAGGTTTCATTTGTGTAGAACTTTGACATAATAATTACCGATTTGAAGCACATTTTTAAAGAAAAACCATTATCATAACAAGTAGCTGACAATATTTGTTTAACTTTAGCACAAAAATCACAAATAACTGACATTGTTTAAGAACCAAATGGTGGAACAAATTACTGAATCCGTTTTCCCTAATTGCTTTTCAAGAACTGGGGATGTTGTTTAAATGCCACCTTACCTGCGAGAAAGCAATTATTTGGTCACAAAGGCTCTGAGGTTGTATAATATTTATGTAACCTACCTCGTGAACATTAACTATAGAAACCAACAAATTTCAATTTCTACGAACGACCATCAGTAAGTTTTGGTAAGATATGTTTTGATGCCAAGAGGTAATTCACGAAATATTGAGGTGACATACATAATTAGAAACCGGTACAATATACACGACTCCTCCTACATAATATATCTCGATGTTTTATCCATCCACTATAGAGCCAATCACAAAAAATAACTTGAGCAAACGCATAATATAGATGTCCACGTTCCAGCTTTCAAAGCGTGTATTCCGAGAATGAACTGAACTTTCACACACTGACCCATTGTCCAGCTAAAATACGAAGTACGAACAGAAAATGCGATAGGCCCGCCGCAAATTCCAATGATAATAATTTCGCTGAAACACCATAAATACGGACGCAACGCTACAGCCCCGCAATTTACCTTCCGAGAGTTATCAACGACGTGGCGCCACCTAGATGCTGGTGTGATACTACAGAGATAAGTGAAAAGTGATGGTCGGCGATATCGGCCATCGAGCCATAACTAATATGCAGCTGAGGCAGGCCGGTTAAGGGAGATGAACGGGGAACGTTACCAAGCTGGCGTTATGGTTAGGCGACACGCGAAGCTGAGATAACGAAACGCAGCTAGGGCTGCAACTGCAACTGATATGGCTCACTTGATTCTGGAAAGGGTTTGATGCATTGCCGACTGATTTACGACTGCAGAGGGTGGATGATCAAATTAGGCGATGTAATCGAAGAAATTGATTTATGTAAGGTGAGCAGCAATATCTGGTTCCCAGGAGGCTCTATACAGCGAGGACATGAAGTTCATTGTTTTCCTTCATCTTTTCGACCGAAAGTATTCGTAAAGGACTTTTCATAAAACATGAGGAATTCTACGTCAGAATGTGTGGATAAACATCTAGATTCATCTAGAGTGTTGATTATTTCTAGTTATGTCTTCTTCAGTACGAATGTGCATGTCCGGTTCGTTTATGCAGATACACGATTTTACTTATTGTTGTGATATCTATGGATTATACAAAGATTCAGAGGGCTCTTATAATATTCATAGTACTTATTATCAGGAATCAATATAAAAAACGTTTATATTGCATGTCGACTGGTGAATTTCTTTTTAGAGAGCTCGGTGCCCTTCTATACAATAACTAAGGAAACGCTATATGCGTAGTATTCCTGCACTGTTAATACCTTGACACCCAGTATTTCATTTATTCTCATAATTATATGCTGCTTAAAGTTAAAATGGTATTACAACACTTTTCGGGTACTATCCCAAAGAGAGAGAATCTGCGATATTGTTGTAGACACTACGCGACCTAGGTGTAATGTGCCCAGTGCCACAGACAACGTAATCTGTACGGGGCCTCGTCACTCGGGTTGCTAAGCAACGAGGTGCTTCTATCTTCTTCTATCACACGTATTGCATGCTTCTCGCGCTTCTCTCTCGTACACATTTTGACGACAGTAGCATTTGGTTTTCGGTATATATGGATATATGGGCCCTCTCGCCATTGTCCGAATGAGGCGATGAGCACTGCTACAGCTCTTTCTTTTTTCTCTCATCCTAAAGGATCTGCCACAAATATATTGCCCGCCGATGTACCGCCTACTGCACGGAAAGAGAGAAAAGTGGGAGTAGACATGAAGCTACACTGGCACATTCGATAGGTAAAATATTCAACGCCGCCGTCACGCGGAGCTTGCAAATGTACGAGTTTTAGAGTAAGAGTCAACGAAGCAACGTCACTTATAGCTTATAAGCCTTTCTTTCAATATTATATGCATATACGTCAAAGCATTACTATGCAAGTTACCATACACTCCGAGCAAGAACATTGCTGAGATCTTAGGCTATAAGCAGGGAGATATGTCTTGCAGTAATAATATTTGGGATGGGTAGTACTCTCCGCCTCCGTCTACGAGAGAGGTGGGGAGGGTGCCGTTTGACTCGTGAGATCCTAGCATTATTTTACCAGTTGTCGTTATGGAACCTTGGACGGTGGAGCACCGAGTTTTCGCCTATGATTGTTTCGTCCGAAATAATGAGTCAGTCATCGTCGTACAGCGTGAGTTTCGTCGCCACTTCAACATTCATCGGAATAGAGCTGTTCCCTCTCGAAACACCATGCTTCGTTGGATTGAATCACTTCACAGGCATGGTGAACTGATCAACAGAAGACCAAGAGGAGCGCCGCGAACAGTTAGAACTCCTGAAAATGTTGAACGCGTTCGACAGGTCTTTCTTCGCAGTCCGACTCGATCCGCCCGGAAACATGCTGCTGCACTTCGCCTTAGTGATCGTTCGGTAAGGCGAATTTTGCATCCGTTTTCACCCCTACAAATTGGCCATTGTGCAACAGTTACAGCCCGGAGATTATGCACAACGAATGAACTTCGCACGTGAAATGGAAGCACTGACCGATCAACATGAGAACCTCATTTTGTTTATGAGTGACGAAGCCCACTTTCACCTAAACAGCATGGTTAACCAGCAGAACTGTCGTAATTGGGCTAATGAAAATCCGCAACAGTTACACGAAAGACCGCTGCACAGCCCAAAAGTAACGGTTTGGTGCGCTGTATCGCAAACTTGCATCATTGGCCCTTACTTCTTCGAAGACGGTAATGGTCGTGATGTTACCGTGAACTCAGAGCGCTACGTCGACATGATCACCAACTTCTTTTTCCCTGAATTACGACGGCGACGTGTTCCAATCCGACGTGTGTGGTTCCAGCAGGATGGGGCGACCGCCCACGCAGCCCGAGCATCCAAGGACGTTATTCTCCCTCTCTTCCCTGGTCGCCTTATTTTCAGGTCTGGCGAAGTTCATTGGCCACCTCCGTCCCCAGAATTTATCCATATGCGATTTTAACATACCTTCTTTCTGACATTTGAGATTTTTTAGTTGTCCAGAAAGCTATTAATAATGAGAGCAGACACAAGCTCCTACCCAAAAAAAAATTCTACAAAATCAGAGGAACACCATCTGGGCGATGTGACGGAGATTCTGAACCCTTAATTTTGGAGAGACGTGTTTTAAGAGTCTCCATAGGTTTGGGAGTTGTTAAAATATGTTTCTCAATGTTCATGCCATTACTAATAATATCAACTATTCAACTGTATTAATTTGTTTACTCTACTCGCTGCCACTATTATATAGGCAGTAATCTTCAGAAGTACGATGCTATGGCTATGCTTGATATCTGTTTTTTTATAGTGATGAAGCCGCGCAGGCATAAAATCTTAGGACCGGGGAAGCGACACTACTTTAGGGAGCGTAAAGAAACCTTATTAATCCAAAATTTGAACTGGGGAAAGCCATGAGCGATCGAACCAGTTCTGGATGCACAAAGTACGAGGCCTGACGGGTCCGTCTGACAAGCTCAACGCATGACGTCATAGAGAAGAGCTCTGAGGAGCGAAGCCCTTTGACGGAGCTGCAGGAGGGAGACAGATCACTGATCGCTCGTCGGTATGAATGGATCTCGACACTGTCCGTTAGAGACGTGCAATTATTTCAGATGAGGGCTGTCGCCTTATCTTAACAATATCAAGTATAGACAATGTAGTTGGGACAGCAGCATCTCAATCATGTGAGCAGTACATGAGGCTGGGTCTTATGTAGGCCTTGTACCGAGTAAGGACGTTTTGAAGCAGAAAGGCACTTTTCCCCAGCAGCTGTTGCGACAGACGAGATATTTTTTCGGCAAATGAACCTGGTAATGTGAGCTCGACCCAGCCGAAACTAATGGCTCTGGCAGAACCCGGGGCCATCTATCGAAACATGAGAATGGTGGTAGAACATAAGAACTATATAAAAAACATATTTGAAGCTTTTATTGTTGGCATTTCGTATTTGATGACAAACGGTGCAACAATTATAAAAAAATAACGATTATGCTTTCCCTGTGGTTCGGAAAACACAAAACCAATCCATAGCTTTTGGGAAGTCCCTATGGAGGAGTCGGTTGAAAAGGTAAATCTACCATGGCTACCAATTTTCGTTCTATATTCTATATTTCCCGTATCTGACGTTCCTAGGAACTTGAGAAGCTTTCACATGTCACTTCTGCTTGTGAAGTGGAGTATACCTTTCGGCTCGGTATTGAATAATTCCACTAGGAACGTCTCGTCGTCTGCGGAGCTCGAAGAAACGCTAAAAATCATTTTGTTTTATTCATAGGCGAGTCGATTTCGGCGGTGGCTGCCATAAAGTCCTTGCCTGCCGGCACGTCGCATGTGGATAAATTCGGGGTAAGCGCCACATTTGAATGCTCTTCCGCGTATATGCCACCACCACAGCCAACTCTACCTCCATTAACTTATTGTTATATTTTGCCAGCCATAGGTTGTTATATTTCAGAGGGAATTTTTAAAACCTTATACACTTAGAAAACTCTCCAGGGCGACATCAGTTACATGCATTACAGGGCAAAGGATACAGGAGTAAATGTCTTACCGTCAAAAGCTAAGCTGCAAGTATCCGAACTGCTTCACTAGTGCAGGGAATTAGATCAACAGTGATATCAACGGTATTGGCTAAACACGTATTTTCGGACACACAATGTAAGATAGGAGATATAGGATATAGTGCTTTGAAGCATTGAAGAAAGCATGCTTCCTGCAAATAGCCAACCATATATGCTGCAGTACAGCATTCAAAATGGAATCAGAAGGATTCTGGCGCCAATTATGAGACAGTAGCAGAACCAAACACCCCAAGTGTACCACTAAATACATTTTTGATACTGCCTCATAGATGGCGCTAGGATCTACGTATATGTATGTGGTATTCTTAAGTAAAATACTTTGATCAATGGTTGAAGTTAGATCACATAACTGTATTGGGCGATTTTAAAGGTGCACGTTCACAGAAGATTGATGCGTTGATACGTAGGCTTAACCCACGAGCTGGAATGTTCGCTTAACCTAAAAGTACAGATGATTCAAAACCAGCATTTAGAGGCTTATAAAGCAATATTAATGGTGCGTGACTACAACAAAAAGCAAAAGAAATAAGGTCAAATCTACACAACAGGAAGTAAATCATATCCACGTTCTAGGCAAACGGAGCCAGATCTGAAAGCTAGGTACTTCAAGCATATTTTCTGAACATTATGTTGATAATGTAGCACTGAGGACTCCACACAATGAACACATATTCTAACTGGGAACGAGCAAACGTAAAATACAATGATTTGAGCTAAGATATGTTTGATATTAATTTGCAATTCCTGCCAAAAAGACCCAGCATTTTGTTAGCTTTCATCACAACGGTCGTCAAAGGTTACACATAAGTCGCAGAAGGCCTCACAACATTGGGAACGACCTCTCGCTGCATCCACATGTCCTCCCATACGCTAGTAGAGCTACCTTTTTATTGTAGTGCCTATAAACTCAGTTAAAAACGATTTCCTAGATCAATATCAAAACTCCCGGGTTCTAATTAACAATGCCACGGCACTCTTTCAACTGACGCAGTTCCTTCTTTATGCCGTACCTCTACCTGTCTTGCTTGTTTCTCCTCTCTGATGTTTTCTGGTATCTCAGCAATCGGACCTGACAGACTTACTCAATTACCTTGGATATTCGTTTTTCATCCTGTAACTATACTAAGCGTATGCAGCATTTTGGCTCAATGTACTATATCTCCTTTAAATCCATCATGATCTGTTTCCATGACCTAAAAGTTCTCAAACCAACGTTTTTCGAATTTTATGCGGCATGGAAAATGAAATGAAAAATACGGTTGTATTGAAAATATCAACGTGATCTTAAAGTCAGGTAAATTACGTTCTCTATATGGTCATACGAAAACTGTGTTATAGTTTGCTAAAAGCGTTAGGGTTAAAACTACCTTTGTCAAAAATTTTTTTCATAATATTATAACAAATACTGAACCAGATTGATTCCGTGCAATAGCATTAGTCACAAATGTTTTTTTCTTACTGGAAATTCTTGCAAGATTTTCCCGACTTAAAAATTTGCTTCTTCGTGATTGCTGCCTGCCTTATCTCAAATTCCGACTCATACTTGGGTCATGGACTGTCGAACTTCAATTCTTGGAATCAAAATGTCTTATTACCACTACACTTCCATTGCTTACCAGCGAGAGGAGTGTCAGGAACTACATCAACAGAAGGATTGTATTGATGAATCCTTATACCTGTATAACAGCTATTGTAATGCGCGGGAAGTAAAAGAATAGCCACGATGCCTTAGGACATCTTTCTAACAAACTACTGTACCTACAGTACGGACAATTCTGCGTAACGCTGACTGAACATCAACATTTTTTGCATCGAGCGCGTCGTAAAAGAAAATGCTAGAAGTACACAAGTGATGATTTCATTTTTGTCTGCTTATCAGTATTGTTCGGCGTCGATGACTAGATCTTCCTTTATTTATTGGTTCAAATTCACGATTGTTAGAGAACTATTTATAATAATTCGCATATCGTTCGGTGACTGACGATGGTTTGACTGCGGCTTTAGTGCGTCCCTTTGATTCCAGTGAGAACCGTGGACTTATACTCAGTGCCATTGGAGGTAAAGCCCTAGCATCAAATATGCACTGGTAAGATATATTCCATAGATATTGTGCATGGTTGTTCATGATCTCCTTTCTCTGAGCCATCGAATTACACATTTTCATTGTTTTACCTGATTACTGCAGCAATCATCGTGATCTAGATAGTCAGTCCACTATTGAGCAGTTTTTATGCTTTGCAGTACCGCTTAACTAGGTATACAGGACTTACAGATTTTATGCGTCCAGTCTTCATTGCTGGTTCAATTAAAATTAGATAATACTATACTCAAAAAGGTTTTTCTGATATACGTACTACTCTTTAGCATTTTTTCAGAATCGCTTGAAGCTTCAACATGCTTCGAAAGCAAAACAATTTGTTTTTTGTTTGAATCCGTACAACCCATTTCTGTTGATGTCGGAAGATCTCTGGTCTGTCTGTTGCTGTTTTATCACCGTGTATTCTCTGCAACAGCTGCACGCCGCGGTTGTGTTCAAAGAACTATGACTAATATAAATAAAGACGTAGTAGGTGATAATAGAGTTTGATATCAGCGCTTTTAGCTTAATTATATCAACCATTTATAGGCATTATCAAACAAACTTCAAAGAATACTTTCCATAAAATCCGTGAAAATCAGTGAGCCTCAAACACATTCCAAAACATTTTTATACGTCTTTAACATCTGAAACTTATCTTCTGCTAAAAAACATGCAAGGTTAACATTTTTTTAGGAGTTCGACATTTTGAACAATCGCATCCTTTTTTTCACCAGCATCTCTTATTCTAGATAGAGAGGGTACAAAGCTGTTTGTAGTTTGTTTTCTGGCATTTACTGTGTTGTGATAGACTTGAAAACGCATGAATGGCTGGAAGTTAAATTGTATACATAGCCGAGAACATGGATGGGGGGATGGGGTTTTAAGAAGCTCCAAAGTGTTATCCACGACAGTTCAAGTTTTATGTAAATTTGGCATGACTCGTCATATCAAACATCCATTTTTTATTGTGATGCAGTTTCAGAAAAAGTGAATCTACTTAACATCATTCTTAAGCACTTGAATTTAGTTTCAAGTACGCTTAGATCTTCTCGAGTTCTATTGGATAAAGTCGAAGGTCAAATTTAGTATAGCAAAAAATCAAATTATATACCTATCTTTCATTGGAAAAACTCTTTGTAACAAAACTCAACTTGAGAAAGTACCCTGTTTCTCAGTGTACTCTAGAGGATGATCCCGTTTATATACCTTTGCGTATATGCCCACTTTCGAGCGATACCTTCCTTATTTCCCCTTTTTCAGTTTGGCGATTCCTGCTCAGCATGTGGGGATATAAAAGCTGAACACACGGAGGAACAGAGACTATTGAATTTTTAATTTGACAGTTTAAATACGGGAAACTCTCCCCCGCCGGATGGATTTTTACGACGATGCATTATTTCGTTTCGAGCTAGCTTACTGCTTCATGCTACCATTTCGAGTATAATCATAAAGGCATCACGTTTGCCTTCAATAACTTATGGATTCCATCTTTCTCGCGAAACCTCATCGATTTTTCTTGATGAAAGGTGAAACATCTACTCTTTGTCTTTGAAGGAGGCATGAAGATGTCATCTGGAATTAAATATTTAGGCTAAACACATATGTGCAATAACGATCAACATGACGCACTCGCGGAAGTTAACCATATTTTATCTAGGATTATATTTAGCGTTTGCTTTTCCTAAATCAGTAAAGACATGCTGTGACCATTTTCAAATTCTTTCGATCATCCTGGAGAAAGGAGTTCGTCCCAGTTAAAAAATATCAATTTCATCAAAAATTCATAAAATCGACGTCTTTGGGATACAAAAACATATAAGTTCCTTGAACAGTTAGTGGTTAATCAGGATGAAAACTTACTAAAGACTTTCGTACTCAGAATTAGACGAAAAGTCCAAAAAACAACCGTGCTGAAAAATCTTATATTTATTGTATCTATACAGATTAACTGTGATAATATAAATACTCAAATAAATTTAACAAACAAAATAAAGTATTTAGGAGTATATTTAGACTCACATTTAAAATGGAATATATATATATATTGATCATATAATAACCAGTTTGGGACCATTATTGTTTAAATCAAGTATCTTAACAAATATTTGGATAAAATAACAATGAAAATTGTATATCATGGTATGATCGAAAGTCGTATAAGTTACGCAATATTAGGTTGGGATGGAGCACACCAAATTAATAAATTAGAAATTATCCAAAAACAATTTTAAAAAATAATCTTCAACAAACCAATCTTATACCCATCTGATCTGTTGTATTCTGAAGCAAAGCTAGAGACCCTAGGCAACAATTTTTTTATAAAATTATAAATTATCAATTTCACGATAGAAATAACCTTATTCCGTTAGATCAAACTAGAAACAAAATCAACAACGTTAAGCGAACACCTTTCACCTCAAAAAGTATAGGCCATAGATGTCATACAACTTACCTTTCCAGTAGATTATATAACATATTACCAAATTATATAAAAAATATTTCAGATAAAACAAAATTCAAAATTGAAACCAAAAAATTTATAATTAAAAAAAAATCGACATCAAATTGCAAACATGATACGTATGAAAGAAATTTAAAGTTAATGTAGTAGTAAAAACCCTCCAACGTTCATATACTCGTATACGTGTGTATGTGTGCACCTATTTATGTGTTTATTTGTATGAATATATATGTATATACAGGATGGCGCATCGAAAACGAAACAGACGAATTTACTGGCTGCTCAGTTTTATTTTGGAAAAACGCTCAGACCCGTCGATTTTGTTTTCGATGGGGACACAAGCTTGGCGAAAAATCACGTTAACGCGTGCAGCCCCCTGGACGGGAGTGACACCAACCCTAAAATTTTAAATGGAAAGGGAGATCGAGTGATACCTTATTTTGAAGGTCTTTCAATTCCCTTTATAATGATGTAAAATACATGAGCTTCAGTTCAGTAGTTTTGAAGATTTATTGACTTAAAGCTTAAAGTAGACTTTAATAGATACATCAGTTTAGTTTATACTACTTTCAGAAGAAATTTGACTAAAAGAATCTACTTAATAAGTAAATGCATTTCTTCACTACGCCCATGGTTTATTTATCATTTTGTTGTTGAAAATAGCTAATGGAGCGTTTTTTTGTGGCAAAAAAGTTATTTCTTGAAGAAAGATAAGGAAATATCTCGTACTTATTTTAATTAGGAATTTAGTACATAGCTTGCAATTGTAACTTGTAACGCTTTATAACATAAATTAACCATGGTATATTCCACAGCAGAAAGAGTTGAAATTATCGAAATATTGTTCGGAAATAATCAGTACGCCAATGAGAACAGTAACGTGCATCGAAAATATGTTCTAGAACTTGTAGCTAAGTTTCGGGAAACTGGGTCAGTCGCCAATAAAAAACGCAACATTGAAAATCCCATAAGGAACGAAGCAATGGAAGTGGGGGTTTTAGGGCAAGTTTATGTAGATCCTACGTACCCGCAAATTGGAGCCTGTGTGTGGTGTTAGTCTACGTACTGTCCAACGGATTCTAGAGCCCATAGTTTTCATCCGTATAAAATTCACCTGGTACAAGATCTTAATAAGACGATTTTGATCGGCAATTACAATATTGTGAAGATATGAGTGAACGAATTATAAACGATGAACATTTTCTATTCAACACTTGCTTTTCCGACGAATGTCCCTTTTTCTTAAATGGCGTAGGAAATCGTCATAACTGCCGATATTGGCCCGATTCTAATCCCAGAATTTATCATAAGGTTCATACACGGCAGCCACAAAAATTAAATGTTTGGGCTGGTATTTTTGACGATCATTTAGTTGGTCCTTTTTTCTTACCTGGAAATTTGACAGGTGAAATGTATTTGGAATTACTGGAAGACGCCATAGATCCTGAATTAACAGCCATAATTGAAAATCAGAATGATCGGCGGTACATTGCGAATAGGTTCATGTTCCAACAGGATGGTGCCTCACCACATTACGCATTACGTGTTCGACAATATTTAGATCAGACGTTTCCAGATCGATGGATTGGAAGAAGAGGTGCCATTGAATGGCCTCCAAGATCGCCAGATTTATCACCTTTGGATTTCTTTATGTGGGGTTATTTAAAAAGCAAAATCTATGCTACTTACCCAACATCATTAGAAGACCTGCGACAAAGAATTCTGAATGAGTGCCTTCAAATTACTCCTCAAATATTGCAAAATATGCGGCAACGTTTTGAGCAAAATCTTTATTATTGCATGGAGAGTCATGGTGGCCATTTTCAACATTTACGTGCCTAACGGGTCAGTTCATCCTTCATTTCTAAATTACTTTGCTGCCAAATGTATTGATCTCCACTAATGATGATGTATCAGTTTTATTTAAGCTTTAAATCAATAAATCTTCAAAACTACTGAACTGAAGTACATTAATTTTATATCATTATAAAAGTATTGAAAGACCTTTAAAATAAGGTATCACTCGACCCACCTTTCCATTTAAGATTTTGGGGGTGGTGGTACCCCGGCTTAGGGGGCTGCACGTGCTAACGTGATTTTTTGCCAAACTTGTGTCCCCCTCGAAAACAAAATCGACGGGTCTGAGCGTTTAACCAAAAAAAACTGAGCTGCCAGTAAATGCGTCTGTTTCGTTTTCGATGCGCCACCCTATGTATTTTATATGTATATGTGTATATGTGTATATGTGTATATGTGTGTATGTGTATATGTGTATATGTGTATATGTGTGTATGTGTGTTTGTGTTGGTATGTGTGTATATGTATATTTATGTAATAATGTAAGTTAATACCCACGCACAAGAATTTATTCTTGTGGGTAAATTCAGTTTATTTACGTATACCTATGTTAGTTTTAGTTATATTTGTATGTTACGTGAATAAACTTATTATTATTATTGTTTGTTCTCATAAATAACTTTTAAATAAACTCTGGCCATTCTCCGCATGACCAGCTTGTCGGCCCTCAAAGTAGATCCGTGGTTGTCAGGGCGATTATGGAAAAAATCTAGTGAAACATTTTTCCAACAGTGCTGCTATTTCTGGTCGGTTTATTGATGGGCCGTTCACAGTAAACTACTCGTAGATAACTCATAAATACATATACTTGAAAATACTATTCAAATGGTAAGCTGGTTTTGATGTAGGTAAGCCAGGTTTACAATAGTTGAAATAGACAATAGATGTATGCTGTAAGGGAAGACTTTTCTTAGGAGGGTTAAGATATGATTTAGGTTGTTAACTCTAGGGCTGAGATGCAACATGTCTCATTTTTACATATAATTATGATTATGCCAGTAATCCTACTTAAAGCATACTATATTTGTCTATCAAGAACATGTAACTTATATTCTATTAGAAAATGACGTTGGCCTGATGGGTTTCACGATACTTTCCCAGCATTCAATAATCTGTATTTCCAAATTTCCCATATGAAAAACTCTAAACCTTCCTGAAGATGTTTTCTATAGCTACGCCAAAACAATTTCTTGAAAATTCTTATAGTTCTTTTTAAGTTTTTGTGCCCACCAACATTCATATTTTGACTATGCCCTAAGGTGGTCAGAAGCTTGCAGTACTATAAGAAACAAGGGACGCAGATTTTCAAAAATTCTTGATTAACCGAAAAAATGTGCAAAAACGGTGTTTGGGATCCGTCTGATGAATATTTGTTCCTGCGTATTTTAGAATTGTCGCTGCATTGTGGCACGCCTTTTTTATAAACAAGTGAAAATGGTGGTTAGATTCGTCTTTCCTTTTTTTTTAATTACATTGTACATTGTCTTTCACAAGAAAAGTAAGGCAAAGGTAAGAAAAGATCAAAATTATCAAAATCAAAGTAGCATACCATCAGAAAGTTATCCCTTGTTCTAAAATAAGTTATGGCAGCTCAAAATTCAAAATCATGATTAATGTAATATAAGCCCAAAAGACGGTGACACGTAGGCACTGCCCTATATTTGAATACGGAAAATACCAAGAAAAATCAAGAACACTAAGAATTTCAGTCAGCAATAATCAATATATCAATATCTTTAAGATACACAATTAAAATGATGTTTTACCTATTCACATCAGTCAAGGGAAAGGGAAGGCTTCCAACAGAATCGCCGACGAAACAGCTACAAGGCAGCTACAAAGCGGAGGAGTGTGAATGGTGGTTCTCCGCAATGCCTTTCCACTAAAAGGAGGCAGATAGTGAACAAACTCTTCTTCAGGACAATCATTCATGGACATTGTTGTATTGGCATATATAAAAGAAATTAGCGCTGAGGGTTAAAATCCCATTAGAAAATGGACGGGTAGTACCCAAACTGAAACAGGGTACAAAATAAAAGGGTACCACTCCCTAAACTGGTGTCTGGGGGTCTAAAATCCCAGAATCTGCAAATTAATTAACCAGCGCCCGCACACAACCAAAACCACAGCGGAAAGACAAAACAAAATGACGCTGGACGCGTCAGTAGGCAATTAAAAGAAGGTATCTTGATAGTAAACCAAATTTTAACAGAATGTATCTTAATAGGAAAGTAAACATTCATATACGTCGGCGCGTACGTGTAGAAATCACAAGGTGGCGCGCTGGTTACCAATTCTGTCTACGAGCGACCAACAAAATTTTGTGAGGAAATTTCTAAGATAGTCGTTAATAATACTATAACATTTGTTTCCAAAAGATTTCAAAACAATACTGAGTCACTGAGAAAGACAGATATAATACGTGTGAAATTATACAATCAATAAACTATGAAATTTACCAAAATTAAATCATTGAAAAGGGTTTGTCCTAGGAATCGGTACTCTATAATCAGTAAAGAGAAATTCAAATTCCTGATGAGTGATCAAAATAGTAGAAAAAAAGGTTACATGATTTTGGCACGTGACAATTGACTTAAAAATAAGATCTTAGCGGCATATGATCCTACAGCTTATACTTCTCCAAATTCATCGAATTGGGTGTAACGGTTCTTTAGATGAATGAAATAATAAAAACATTTCCGCGGCAATCGTTCCCTTGCTAATGTTTGAACAGCGAACCGCGAATCGAAAACCTCGCTTTACAGTAGAACCGAATTAATAATATGAGTATTATCAAACTACTGAAATATCAAATTACATATGATCAGTTTGTCTTGACATCTTTACAGTGGGCAGAATCGTACTAGTTAAGTAATATTAACGAAACCTAACCTAATAACGACTGTTATCTCTAGCACGATACATGTGCAAGCGAGTTGAGGAGACAATTGATGTGATTAAAGCAAACCATGTCGGCTTTGCATCCATCGGACGATGGCGCTGTGCGTTGTCATGCAGCTGTCAATGAGACGATGCGATGATCTCACTTCCCGTCGATCATCGGCTCAGTCAAGCTTCTTTCACGCCTATACTTGCCACCGAACTTAGAGACACTAGAATTGTTTACGAAGACAATATTAGCATGCCATCCCATAGATATACAATTGAACTCTTGCCACGCGTAACACAATAACTTCTGTGAAAACTCACTTCTATTCAGCTATTTGAAAATAATTATTCCCGATTTGAAATATTCATACGAAAGCGAAGTTCCTGCATCTCAAACTTTCAAATAAAAGTGTTTTTAAATTTCTAGTTCACTTTGCTAACAGCTAAATGAAAGCTTGCTCTGAGAAACGATTTTTTTTTTTGTATTTATCTCTTACTTTTTAGTATTCATGATGTCAAATAACTAGTTTGGTAATTTCTATATATTTCTATATACTGCGAAAGGTTGGGAAATCTTGAAACTGGAGATACTGAGGCCAAAATATGTGAATTGACCTAAACACACCTCATGTAAGTAGGTTTTCTAGTATGAAAAACAAGAATCCATTGTTTTTTATGGCCAAACTCCTAGAGGGCGCTACTTACAGCACTATTTCGGTAAATAACTTATCATAACTTATTTGTGCTACCCTGTATACAATAACTGATTGAAAAATCTTTTTTTCTCGTATTTCCGCAACAAAAAAGTTTAACGTGTTAGGAGTGTCTGAATCTAATAGTTTTAGAGATTTTTGTTTTCAAAAGTTCCACTGCATTATTAGTACCATGATGATAAAACATTTTTATAACATATTGATCAAGATGCTTTGGATAATATCTGAGTAGCGTTGCTATGGTTTCTAATATTTGTCATAATATTGATATAAACGAATAATTTCAAGTTGACAATAAGTTGTTAAGCATCACGGAGTATACGTCTGATGAATATTCTGATATGCATTTAATGTACGGATTGCCAAGATGTAATGCTTTAAAACAAATATCTCAAGAACTATTAGCTTTAGACACTTTTATCAAGTAAACCTGTTTTGTCGTGGAAATACTAGAAAATAGGATTTTCTGGTCAGTTGTTGAATACACAAAAAAGCTATGAGAAGTTATTTACCGAAATAGTGCTGTAAGTGGCACCGCCTAGAGGTTTGGCCATAAAAGATAATGGATTCTTCTTTGTCATACTATATATTCTCCCTTTACTGAGTTTTATGCTAAAATCTGGAATACTTCTCAAGCAATAAGAAAAAATAGAAACTTTGACACCCTGTATCTCGCAAACTATCAACTTTTGGACTAAGGTATGTTTAGGTCAATTCACATATTTTGGTCTGAAGTATCTCCAGTTTCGAGATTTCCAAGCTTTCGCAGTGTATTCTATATTTTTCATATATTTTGTTAATTTGACCATTAAATTCCTTACTTTATTTGTATTATAAGATTGCGATATATATAAACCATAAAATGATAAATCGACATCTTGCGGCGATCGCTGTATGGGATTTAGAACTGACTTTGCTTACTTTGCTTCCCTCATCAATCCCTAAAATTTGACATCCGTGCTATAAGCGTGACTATGGAAATTATAAATCACCAATTTGCGGAAGCTACCTTATTGGATTTAGAATTACATCACTTTGCTCATTGCATTTCCCCCATCAAGGCCTTTCATTTGATACCCATATCATAGAGGGAACTATATGAAAAATGTAACTCACCATTTTGCGGCGGCCGCCATATTGTAATCAAAATAGCGACACTTAATTTGTTTTATATTGTCAGGCGAATCAAACGTGCGTACAAAATTTCAGCTCAGTTGGTTAAAACTAAATGGTTCAAAATGCTGGTTCCAAAATGTGTCCCTCACGCACACTAACAAACAGGTCAAGTTAAATAAAAGCTTGTCATGAAAATAGCAATACTGTTCGGAAACACCTGCCGAATGTTGTGGTCGGCAACGCTGAGCCAACTCTGCAGTTGGAATTTTTTACGATGTTTCAGTTATCAAGATATTTGGGATGTACTTTTTTCCATACATCCTCATATAAAATGCCATCCCCTTGAGTTTTCTTGTGTGTGACTGAACAAGTTGATAAGTGGTCGACGTAAAAAGATAACCAAAAAATAGACAAAGTATAATTTTTGATGGTTGAAATCTCCTAGCGTCCCTATTCACGTTCAGCATGGTTCAAGAATCTAAGAGGTGGTTCTTTGGATTGTATTGAGCCTATATAAGATTTTCTAGAAGCCCGGAAAGGATAATTATCGGATTTAACTCCACAAAGAATATACGTTACCTGTATTTTAGACGGACTCTGTCACCCCAGGGAAAGAATATTAAAGACTAGCTGAAGGTAATCGTTTTCAGAATTTCTGCTGGATTCTTTTCCTCCGATCAAATATCGTGGAAGGTCGAAATGTCCAGATTAATTTCTTGAACCTTTGCGGCATGGTCTGGAAACACCAGTTTCAAATACAATTATTTTTGGCTCACGGCAGCTTCAACTATGTATAGTAGAATGCAATAAGGTAAACAAAAGTATTTGTCCAAGTCATTCTATGGTTTAAAGAGTACCCAGTGGAATATCCAAAACATTAGTTGTCTTATAGAGAAACGATACCAGAATGAGACCGGCATTAGTACCGCATGAACGCCTGACAGATACACTGCACTTTCTTGCAACAGGCAGAACTTATTAAGGCTTGAAGTATACTTGTATCGGCTCAAAGTTTGGGACATGTTATACCAGAGACTTGCAAAGCTCTGTACGGCAGTTTGAAAAATATATATCTAAATGTATTAACAGTAGAAGAATATGTAATTGACATTTCGTGCAGAACTAGTTCAGTCAATCTTCAGGCTCCAAACTTGGCACGACTTAAGCCGTTCGTGCAAATCATATGATTTGCAAGAGATGCAAATCGTACAATTTTCATGCATATCTATGGGATCTTTAAGCCAGAAAACCATTGTTTTCCAAGAATTTTTAGAGTTAGTAAACGCCGATATGACGTTTTCGTTAATCTTGTGGATCTTTAGACTAGTGTACTCTAGTAAAAAAATACTAGTTTCTTTGGTATATCTCATTATCTACTTTAGTCGGGTTTCATTACACTAACACACTTAAATGACACTCTATGTCAATTGTTTACCAGATATTTAGGAGATTTGTAGTAGGCGTCCGTCGAGGCATCTTATAGACAGTAGAACTGAAGATCTTGTTTTTGTTTGGTGAACATTCAAAGGTTAATCATTCAATTAATGTCGGAATAAAAATGAGTAATTCTCTTGATTTTCATCAGTAGTGGAATCACACATAAGATATACTTACGTAACTTTTGAGAATTAATATTTCAGGTTGAATCTTTGTCATAGTATATGATTCCGTTTTCCATACCGATAACTACCATAAGCACGAGCTCTTTGATTAGAGTGAAGAAATTTGAGTCATGTGCTTTTTCGTTGTTAATAACCCGATAGGAAACAAAAATCGAAAAAGCAATAAATAATACAAACCCCGCTACGATTTATAAGTCAATCCTGTATTCTTCCAATACTGAATTATTTAGCTTCTATCGTGGTACCGTCTTCATCACAGAAGCCAACTGCTTGAGCCACTCTAAAAGTGACTACAAATTTGGACCTGTTCAGCCTATGTTAGAATACTGAGTCGCTGGCACCCTCTTCTGCCAGGCCCCTTTTACTCTCTATACCCACTGGAGGGGAAGTATTGTAATCGCGAAAAATTTTGTAGAGAGACATTTTTTTTGATCTCATATTACGAAAAACCATGCCAGTCATTTCCGTCAGTCTGTCTATCTGTCGGTCTCTCTGCTAATCCTGTAACTTATGAGGTACTGCTTGCATTTTGGATAAAATTTCTACACAAAATTCCTACTATGCCAAGAACGAAAAAGCTTTATAGTTTTTTGAACATCAGTTCAGTGGCCGCAAAGGAAAAGGCCGATAACGAGAAAAAATAATAAAAATCGCTGAAACTTGACATTTCAGATGATCCTGACCACTAGTGACAGAGAATTCATGGGTGAGGAGTTGTACGGGTGGGACAGGGTACACCTCAATTTTTTTGATGTTAATACATATATTAATTAGTTCTATGCACCTACTAGATATATTTCACAGATCATAGATTTCTCTTTACATCGGCCTTCAAGACAGAAGGACAGAGAATTCTTTTCGACACGCCTCTGCTTTTGCTCCTGACGGCGTGCCAGTTTTGGTGAGTGTTCTGATTGGGTAAGATATCGGGGAGAGGTGGCGTTGCCACATAGAATACCGGTTGGGCAGGGAAATAATCTATATATATATATATATATATACAGGGTGACTTTGAAGTTGAGTCATTAATTTTCAGATAATGATTGTAGAAGGAAGATAAACCAAAATATGTGTGTAAAAATAAAAAAAAAAAATAAAAAAAAAAATGTTACCTTGTTTAATAAAGTATCCTCCCGACAAGTATTTTAGTGCGGACCTGTATTTGATCGTGCGGTCTTGGAGCAGCATGCCCTCACCTGTGAGGTCTTAAGTCACCTGATTCACGAGCCCTTTGCACTACATTAACAAAGGCACGAGGGGTTGGTTGCACTCGATTCCGAAACCGATCCGCATAAATCCGTGATGCATCCGGGAGCATTTTGTAAAGACTGCCCCCCCGTAAATAAGAATCATGTCCACAAGTTCAGCATTTTCGTAAACATGTGCCATTTTTGATTTCGTTTGAGCCACGCAACACACTACTATTCACTCAGGATTTATCGACTGACGAAAAACATCGTGATAAACGTTTCAAATTCTTTCGCTTTTTTGTTTCCGATGCGATGAACCGGTCAGGCGGATTATATCCGTTGTCGCCAAACACGAGCATATAATAGGCAGGGCGGTACTCAAACTTCCAAAGGGCTATAACTTTGTTACTTTAATATTACCAGAAAAATGGTAAAGGAAAAAAACATTTCTTTTGATCAGATCTACTCACTGTTAAAATAAATGACTCAACTTCGAAGTCACCCTGTATATATGGTCTGATTGTATAGAGCTATTTGACTGACTTGATCCTTTTAATTTCTCTGTTATACATGTTCGTAAGTAACTTTCTTCCCAGCGGGCCCAAACCTGTGCTGAACATAATCCTTTATGAACGCATTTGACTATTGGACGTCATTTTTTCGTTTGTAATACTAATCTATAAATCTAAATACTAAGTTCAATAAAAACTCGTTCTAGTCATTACCCATGGGTTGTTTGGCTGAGGTATGGAACAGTTCCTTTTATGCTTATTTTAAAACGTATTTAACTAATATTGTATAAATATATTATAACAGATACTTTAAAAATCGTTTGTCAGATTCCATTAAACAGAGTACACGTTTTGAAATGTATCCATTGAAAGATGTAAATTTGCAAAGGATCATCAACAGCCACAACGACAAAGCATTCCTTTCATCTGGTAGTGGGGTATCGACAAAGAGACATTAAAAGCTGATGCTCCATTTCGCTGAAAGCCGGGCTGAACACAAAAAACTGAACATCGAGTGAAATGGATCAGAAATGACAATCGCAATCGCACGGCTTCCTCTGGTTTCAATGGAAAAAATCCTGAGTCTGATGTCGCGCCGATCGAAACGGGCCATTATAGTTATTAAAATGCTCCTCTTTATTTCTTATCGAAGTGGAGGTGGGAGGAGGACGAATCGACAGGAGATTACTCTTGGAGGACTTTGCTGTTTCCAGACTTTTTATTAATGGATGAGATGATATCCTTGTACAGCGGCAAAGTCCTTTATATATGGATTATTTCGAAGGACTCGGTCTCGTTAATGGCGCTCACATATATTTTCACTATATTCTTTGGAAATCACTAGATATCAGGTAGATATTTGGAGTCATGAATTTGATTAACAGTTCGCCAAATTCCGAAGCATCTGTTCAGTGGTGTATATACTATAGAACTTCAGTCTTCAGTTCGGGAGGGGGGGGGGGGAGATACATACTGGCAATCACAACCATGAGCGTGGGTAGTCAGGGTATATGAGAGTGCTGCACACACCTCCCTTCCACCCCTTTGCCCTAACTTACGGGGATATGGTGATATTATGATATTACCTGTAAACCTAAAATCGGAATAGAACGAGACATGAAATCTACGATGGAACTGGCCTCTAAAGAAATTGTGATAAGTATGGCAAACAGGTACTCGTGAAAGGTTCAAAAACCTTGACTTTCGACTAGTATACTTCGTCAGTATAAGTACATCTTATGAAAGAAAGGTATCCTCGGTTGACATGGTTTAATGACATCAGCATCCAAATCTATTTTAGACAGTGAAATCGTATCTGTTAAAAGTCAAAATAGAAAGTTAAGCATGGTGTAGTGTAGGTTAGGGACTCTAAAAATGGTATTTCAAGATTTTACCTCTGCATGGAGATAGTTCAAAAAACCATGGCGATGGTGCATCCGAACCTTGTGTTTATATATTTTTCAAACTCATACATGGCCAACATAACAAAAACGTTGCTTGCCTTTAATGGCTATTTCGACAACCTAAGGCCAACATAAAACATATCATTACTGGATAATTTTTTGAACCTAGCTTTCTAGTCGTCCTTCATTTTGATTTCTGCAAATACCTTTTCAACATCATAATGTTAAACCCGATGGTCGGTACCCTTCAGATCTGAAGCGTCCTGATTCTCAAACTTCAAGCTTCAAAGTTCTACATAAATGAAGATCTCGCTCCTCGTACGTTCTAGTTTAAAACACTTCAGTGGACAAATCTGTAAACAACCGAACGTATTTTGATGGTTTATTCGATGGTCTACAATTAAATCAGCAAGGCTAAGATGGACTAACCACTGGAATAAAGAATCCGTCAGATACGTGTATCTAACCAATTCGTCATTTGTATTGTAAAAGTGGTGTCAAGTAGACTAAATCTATGAGCCCACGCTGAAAACTTAGCTACACTAAACTTAGCTATATCTGGTAGATTTGGAACCAACACCTGTTAGACACTCTGCTTGTATTATTATTAGTTTTCTTAAATATTATATGAGATAATTATTTCCAGGAAAAGAAAAACGATTTGTTATCTGTCACATTGGCAGTGAAGATGGCTTTGTGCCCACTGCCCTATGGGTATTTGAGTCAAAGAAAACGACCGACTACCATAAAGAAATGGACGGGAGTTCATTTGTACGATGGTTTGAAGAAACGCTCCGAAAGATTGACGACGATGCGTCATTGATAATGCTGCTTACCATACTAGAAAACTAGAAAAAAATCCCACAATGCCCACAAGAAAGGCAGAAATGCAATAATGGATCCTATCAAAAGACGTTAGTTTCAATGAAAATATGGTCAAAGCAGAACCTATCCATCTAGTCAGGCAGCACAAATATAAATATAATACAAATCTTATTGACGAAATGGCTAAAAACTGGAATAAGACCGTCATAAGACATCCCTGCAAATTAAATATACAAAACTATGTAGCTTCAAACAATAGACGATTAAAACTTTCTGACGTGAAAAGTTTGTTTTATGAGGCTATCACCAGAGTGACGGCAAGCCACTGGAAATATTGCATCCGTCACGTTCAAGTGACAATCGAAACAAACATATGGAATCTGGACAATATGATCGACATTCAAATTGAACCTGTAATAACTAATATTGACCATTCGGACGATGACCAACTACTTCCAGTGTATAAAGAATCATGAAAACTATGTGCACTTCTTTCTATAAAGATAATCGTTTATTTTGTTAGATTATTCCAAGACCATTGATGAAAATACGAACCTGTTCAATCTCGCTTTTGGGCATGTTGTGTTTTGTCTGTTCGTAAACGGACTACGAATGGGGTATAGTGGCGTCATTCTGCTTTATGACAACGCGCGGTCTCCCTTTGCGGCAAGATCACTGACGCAACTGGGAGAGCTTAGTTGCAAATCGCTGGATCAACCACGATTTAGCTCTGACTTAGCACCATCAAACTTAAATAATTTTGTGTCACGCGCTAGGAAAATGGTGCCATGTTGAAAGAATCAGTCACCAACTGGTTTCCTGGTCAGGCGGCAGCACTCTTAAACGACGAAGTCCAACAGCTGATGCCACAAACTGGAAAATCTTCTGCTGGAAAATGGAAAAACGTTCATATTTTTTGTGGTACCATTCACGTTCATAAATAAAGTTTCTCTGACTCCATTACAAACCTTTACTTGAAAAATGGCCCTCGTAGGTTATACGATAGCAGTAAGTTATAAGGTTTTGCTAGTTAGTATATTATCAAGGCAATTTGCAAGACCGATTAAGGTTCTTCTTATTGCTAAATAGATACACACAAAGTGTAAAACCTAAGCCAGATCCGTGGCATCTTTGGCTTCGTCCCCTGACGCCATTTTGTATAACCAGAAGAGATTGTAATAGCGCCTTTTTAGATATTTTCTCGATGCCTCAATGCAGAACCACTATATAACTTTTGCTCAGACGAATCATTCATTTGCGGTAAATGTTTCAAGATCGTCTCGCTACCGCATTCTGTATTTCTGACACATGATGTAAATTATGGAATACACATTATTAATAACTAGCGCATGCGTAGGTCTATAATATAGACAAGCTGGTAGAATGATTGATCGATCAAACGAACTTACCTGAAGTGAAGTTCGATCGTAATTATACGAGGGTCCAGTCCGAAGACATCACTTTGTTTATTCACTATGTAGTCCGCCCCTGGAGTACGATCCGCGCACCAAGTTGAAAGACGAGAATCCCCACCTCCTCGCCGCGCCCTGGCCACTCGCGTTGAATCATTTGTTTAAAGAAATGGTACTTGCTCGCAACTTGGGAGGGTTGCATATAGGGTGGGGGTGATGTCTTCGGACTGGACCCTCGTATAATTACGATCGAACTTCACTTCAGGTAAGTTCGTTTGATCGATCAATTATACTTTGGGTCCAGTCCGAAGACATCACTTTGTTTATTCACTATGTAGATGTTTAAAGATGAGATAGAGTTGCGAGCGAGTTGATGATATAAAAAATACAAGTATACAAACACAAAAAGGCAAAAACATATATTCTGCATTCTCATAACCAAAAGCAAAAAACAAGGGGTCAATTTTTAACATTTACCCTAATAGTAATATTTTTTCAAAAAACAACTAGAGTACCTAAAGTACGTCACAAACTCTTAAACTGTTCTAACTAATCAGGCATTTATGTCCAAAATGGCATTTGCAAACTCATTGTTGGTTTGTAAAGGACGATTATAAAACTTTGCAAATGTGGAATGTTGCGTCCAACCAACTGTTTTACATATACTATCTACGGAAACGCCTTTTCTTAACGCCGTTGAGGTAGCCGCATGCCTGACTGAATGAGGCGTAAAAAGTGTTGTGTTGACACCCGCCGATGCAAGAGTCTGTTTTACCCATCTGCTTAAAGTGTCTTTGGACGCCCTGGTATGTGGTTTTTTATATGTCACGAATAGAAAATCGTTGTCGGGTTCTCTCAAGCTAGCTGTTCTGTCAATATATTCCTTCAGGATGGTGGCTACGCACAGGAAAGGGTTTTGTTGAAAAACCGGTATATGCAAGGTTGGTTGAGGTTTCCCAATTCGACTGGTTTTAATTGGGTCTGAAATATTAATGGTAGTTTCGCTGGGACCATGGGAGGTATGTGAAAGACGAATAAGAGAAATTGTCTGGAGTCTTTCTCCTGTTATTAGAGCTAATAACGTTGTCAATTTTTGTGACAGACTTTGGAGGCTAAGTGGAGATGGTAACTTTTCTAGATAACTTAGGAGAGGTATAGGATCCCAGGTGGCCGAATATTTTGGCCGAGAAGGCCGTAAACGATGAATGCCTTTTTTGAAGCGTCTAATTATAGGATTGGATGCTAAATCAGTTGAGCAAATTAGTGAAAGAGCAGATGTATGAGAATTAAAAGTGCCAGACGTGAGGTTTTTCTTCTTTGTCAACTCTTGCAAGAATGACACCACGTCTTTGATTGTGGGTTTAAAGATCGAAATGTCATTACTAAAGCAAAATTCCCACCACAATTTGTAGGAGCTGTTATATTGCTGCAATGTGGATCTGGAGACTGAGGCGATGATTGTAGAAATGGCAGATTCCGGCACCTCTCTACTCAAAAACGCTTGCCTGATAACTTCACTGCTACCAGGGTAAGGGTTTTCGACAGCGGATGTGACCTGGAAACCGCACAAGATAGTAAATCAGGTGAAGGGGGAAAATGAATTTCTTGGTCGATCAATAACTGACGGAAAAGTGGGTACCAAGGTTGTGAAGGCCACCAAGGAACCACCAAAATTCCGACAGCCTTATCCTGAATTATTTTTTGTAAAACTCGGAGAATTAAGGTAAAAGGGGGGAATGCATAAAAATAAAAACTGTTCCAGCGAATTGTAAACGCATCGATATATGTAGATCCTGGATCTCTATGCCAGGAAGCGTATACCTCGCATTTCGCATTGGTATGAGAGGCAAAAAGATCGATCTCTGGTTTTCCGAAGATGTCGGTTAAATGGTCGAAGGCAGTTTGAGATAATGACCATTCCGTTTCAAAATTCAAGCTCCTGGACTCATCGTCTGCTATAGCGTTATCTTTAGATGGGATGTATGATGCAAAAAGCCAGAGATTTCTTTCCTCACACCATTGCCAAATTTGTTTAGCCAGAGAACATAGCTCTGGAAACCGAACACTCCCCATTCTGTTAATGTAAGAAACGGCTGTTGTATTGTCGCATCGAATTAGAATATTGCAATTTTTTAAAAGTTTTGCATAACACTGGATGCCGTAAAATATAGCCCATAATTCCAAATTATTTATATGCAATAGTTTTTGGGAGTCGGACCAGAAACCGTGAGTTCTATCCTGGCCAGAGCAAGCCCCCCATCCTGTTAGCGATGCGTCGGTAAAGATGGTGATATGAAAGGAATCATACCTTATGTCATTGAAAGCTGTTGAAATGTGATCTTTCCACCATGAAATATCGCTCTTTATGTTTTCAGGAATAGCCATACTTGCGTTATAATTTCCATTGTTTTTCTCTAAAGCTAAGAATTTTTCCCTTTCTAGAGATTTGCAATAAAGAAACCCGTATTTCACACCAGGACAAGCCGACACCAAGGTGCCAATGAACCTTGCCCAGTCGCGAATTCTACATCTCGATTGGTTCAAATAATATGAGGCTAACCTGAGGATGTGATTTTTCTTTTCGGCAGGAAGTTCAATTGTTAAATTAACACTATCTATCAGAAAGCCGAGGAATCTTATCCGAGTAGTGGGTACCAGAATGCTTTTGCTGTTATTGATGATAAGACCCAATGAGCTTAAAAACCGAATGGTTGTGCTAACATTATTAAGGCAGGATTCATAGGAAACTCCAAAGATTAGAAAATCGTCTAAATAATTGACTGTAGAGATGCCTAAATTGCGGAGAAAAGAGACGACTGGCTTCATAAGCTTTGTGAAACATAACGGAGCTGTACATAACCCAAACGGTAGGCAAGTGAATTGATACAATTGGCCATCAAAGTAGAATTTTAGAAATTGTTGATGGTCGCTGTGGACAGGTACTAAAAAATACGCATCTCTCAAGTCGATTGTGCACATGTACACGTTTTTATGAGTCAATTTTATAGCCGTACGAAGGTCCTCCATTTTGAAATGCGGGCATTCCACATATTCATTTAACTGTTTCAGGTTTAATATAAATCTTTTTCCCCCGTTGGATTTATCTGCAAGAAAATATGGAGAGATAAATTGATCGGGCCTTGACTCAGATTTGATTATGGCCCCGGACTTCTGCAAGTCGCGTATAGCTACTCGAACTAGCGATGTTTCTGTCGAAGAAAAATTATTTGTGCCCAAAGGTTGACGTAATGGAGGTGTGCATTTAAAGGGAATCCGGTAACCTTGAATCCAGGATAAGACTATCGGATTTGAAGTTAGTTTTGACCAAGAGTTGAGGTAAAATTGTAGCCGACCAGCAAATAGAACTTGTTTTACCTTCAACGTTTTCTGGACTGCTGTTGTCTGTTCGGAGCAAACTGTTTTGAGGAATTGCCCTTGTGCTGCCTCACCTCCCTCTTGCGGTAAGACGGGCGATACCTGTTTAAAGCGCCTACATTCTTTGACGAGTTGCCTCCCCCCCCTCTTCTTTCAGGATTACTGAAAGACCGAGTCACTTGAGAGCTACTGCGTGAGGGGATAGAGGACAAACGTAGGTCCTGTCCGGCCTTCTCCAAAGATTTCAAATTTTTCGCCCGCTCACCTAAATCTGGCCCGAATAAGAACTCCCCTGGTAAGGTGTTTTCAGTCAGTTCTTTAACTGATTTGTTGAGTACTGGGCTGATCAGGTACTTTCTAGTTTTAGAGATGTCGTGAAAGAGTGCCGCCAAGATTCGCGCAGAATCTGTCAAATTCGATAAAATCTTTTCCTTGGTATCCTTGGGAATCTGGGTTTCTTCTTCCAAAATGACGTTAAAAGCTTTCCCCATGGCGGTCAGTCCGGTACCAATGTTCAATTGGTACCCGGAATGGGTGGCATCTCTCGTTAAATGAGTAGAAGAGAGAATGGCTTTCACTTCGGGGTTTATCTTCGGAGGGTGTAAAGAGGCACAGTTAGAAGGCACAATGTGTTTTTCTCTAATGATGGTGGTGTCCTCGGTGGAAAGTCCGTTGGCCAAAATGTGGGACCATCGAGAAGCTAAGGCACCGTGTAGTTGGAAGTTAGACCTATTGGCTTTTTTAGGGTCTACACCCAGGATATTTAATATATCTTCCGATAATGGGAGACACTCACCTTCACTAAGCATCAAAACATCCTCCATATCATTTTTCTCAGTTGGTACCGTTCCCAAGTCCGGCCCTGTCAGAATCTGAGCTTCCGCCTCGCACGGAGAACGGCCAGCCGAGTCTACCTGACGCTGTACCTTATCAGATGGGCTGCCTGAGTTTTTCTCTTGACGCAAATATTCCCGTCTCTCTCTACGTCGCCTCGACACGCTCGGTGATCGACTGCGACTGTTACTACTCCTAGAACGTGACCTTGAACGCCTACGGCTGATGCGAGAGCGGGAGCGTCTAAAATGATGAGGTGAATTGGTACGAGACATGGATCTGCTGTGTCGACTCTTTCGGGATAAACTTCTCGAATTAGTGCGAGAACGATAACCACCTGACCTTGCCTCGAGCTCCTCCTGTAAAATGGCCCGAATCATGTCTCTCAAGGAGCTGGGTGAATTGGCCTCCGAAATTCCTGATTTTTCCATGGTTTCTGTTAAACAAGTATAACCATTGGTTAACGTATTCAATCTGGTTGAACACGCCAATCAATTATGTAACAGACTGCTAAGTGGTATCAAAAAGAATAGCCTTGTTGTGAACTTACCTACCTACTCACTGAGCACTATGTACCGAGAAGAGGAATCGCACGCGTTTTCTGAACTGAAGCAGGCCGGGCGACTGCACGGATCGCGCACCAAAAAGCGAATGATTCAACGCGAGTGGCCAGGGCGCGGCGAGGAGGTGGGGATTCTCGTCTTTCAACTTGGTGCGCGGATCGTACTCCAGGGGCGGACTACATAGTGAATAAACAAAGTGATGTCTTCGGACTGGACCCAAAGTATAATTCCGCTATTAGTCAACCTAGACGTTACATATTATTCTATTTACTTTATACGTAACAAGCTGCGCACATCAACGTAGGTTGCAGACAACACATTGCATATGATTACGATTGAAAATAAAGCTAGTCGATATGAAGCATCCACTTCATAAATATGTATAGAACACGCATATAAATATGCGAGACATTGTTATTGTTTGTATTTGTTCCTTTCGATTTTGTAAATCAGATTCACTGGAGGTTAGGTGGGTACTCTCATGATGACTCAGGATGTTCCATTGGCTGCTACATAAGTAGAGCTTAACGACGACACGCAGATTTTAATGAATGATGATAATGCCTCAATGATGGATAGATGAAAGTAGTGGTCTTTCAAGAATAATAAGATAAGGTAGTATACATACTGGAGTCAGACAGACTGACCCTGCACTTCTCTCTCGTACACATTACCTTGTTAGTGATATTTGTATTTCTCTGTATACTTTCATCATCACTCAGTGGATCAGTCATCCCTCGGTATTCAAAGCCGACAGACATACAAGTATGCTCTTTGACTTGACCGGCACGAGTATATCAAGTTTTACGGAATAATCTATGATGTATAAAAGGTATAACTTGTTAACACCAAAAAATAGATTTATACACTTTTCCAACCCATACTTGCCTCAACATCCTGTGAAACCTTAAAAAACAAAGTTTTAAAGCTTTTTTAATTTCTCGCCTGTAGCTCCGTCGCCATTTTTCGTCCTTGCTATATAGTAACCTTGGGTGAACATTTCATCAAAATCCAAACGGTACTTCTCAAGTTAAAGAGTGACTAATGATTAGCGGACAGGTAGACCGACCGACAGAGGAACAGACCGACGGGAATCAGTGACATGGTTTTTCGTGATATTTTCAAAATTTGTCGCGATTACAACACTTCCTCGCCAGTGGCGTAGGAAGTAAGAGAGAACGTCAAGTAAGTTGACTCTCCACTTCTCACGCGATCCTGTCATCAGTGTATATAAGATAATATTCGGCACAAGTTAACTTCTCTGAGAAAACACTTACCTACGAACATCAGTCAAACAGGCTCATATTATTAATCTATAGTCCCCACCCATTTCACAACTTCACCATATAGAAGTGTATCCTCCATCTACTGACAGTATCAACCATCCGGCAATGTTGCTAAGTCACACCAATCAACCAGCGGTTAGGCATCGATAAAAGTATGGCTCTACGCTAGTTGCGTTGCATGCGACGCGTATGTCAAAAATATTTTTCATTATTTTAGTGTTTTAGTGTAAGCTTTCTAAATGTACGGAGAGATCTGTTATATATGAAATATTTCTAACCCGGGCGGAGAATTACCGGGGCGTGAAGTGTAACAATATATCAACGACAAGTCATTGGGCATCCCCCCACCCCCCACGTCCTACAACCCCCAATTCCTAACCCCTACAATTTTTTTCTGAAACTGATCAAGAGCCTCTGAAAAGAAAAAGATTGAGCATTCTATATTTCTTTTGTTTTTTATCAAAATTTCATCAGAATGCGACTGGTACTTTCAAAGTTATATCGGGGCCAAGAATTATCGGACAGACAGACCGCCCGACAGAAATCATTGACATGGTTCTGCGTGGGGTACGTGTTATCCAAAAAATCTGACATCTCATTTCCGAAATTTTCGCGATTACAGTACTTCCTCGCCCTATTGGTGTAGGAAGTAAAAAGCAGGTCTCAATTATGGTACGAACCGGTTTTGTTTTCCCGAAATTAAGAGTCCTTCAATCCTTAATCTTACCAACGATACGAATCCCGAATCCTGAGGAAAATTGCTTAGATGAACGTATTCTTATGATGCTTCCTTATATGAATTACATATTCGCACATTTGATGTCAAATGCAATGAAAAATAACATTTAAAGGCCTTTCTATAAGACGTAGGAAGTCGACTAATCTGCCCGATGTTTGGAAAAGGGACTTTTTCCATGTGAACATTTCACAAATCAAAGATTCAAGATCAAACTATTTTTTTTTTCAGTCTGTCTGATTGACCTAAGATCTGCTATATGACAAAGCAAGAGCAATAATACTAGAGGCTGCTCAGATAAACTACTGAAACGATTATCCGCTGTAAGCAGAACAATAAGACAGTTTTCATCATTCAGAGCGTACTGTTGTTTCAAGGGATGTTTGAAATCATCTCAGTACCGTGCCGTGAGAAATACGCAACCAACATTATACCATTATCACCATTGTATTTTTTCCTTGACACGTGAATTTCGCAATACATCAGATACATAATTAGATAGGTATTCTTTCATGGTCAGCCATTAATCTTGCCGCTAAGTGGATATCTGTCCACAAGAACTATATTAGGTGTATCGATCGCAGTTGATAATGGAATGCAACAAAAAGCTGTACAAAGGAACAATATTATTTCTGATCCAACGATGAATATGAGATAATATTGACGTGCAATATAAAATACGAGCATTTGTGTAGCACACACAAACATTTAATGATACCAGTGATTGATTGATCTACGCAGTAGCCACAATTAGTTTCTGTGAATATACTGGAACTACCTCATTGTTATTGATAGGAGGAGAGTCAGATTTCTCCCCTACCCCGCACAGGGGTGAGAGAGATTTTCAAACTATCATACCTACTTCACTGTCTGCGGTTGGTCTTAGTTACAAAGACGGAAAGCACACATGTCAATTTTACTCATTTTGGTGGTTATTACACAAGTAACACCTTTCAGTTTTGCAGTAGAGTATGGAACAAATGCTTAGATTTATGAAAAAGTTACAATTTGCATCCACACTGGATGGAATTGTGAATCTACAGCGAAAATTACGAAGTTCCAATTTTAATACTTTAACGTCAAAGTCAGAGCTACGTTAGACCAAAAAAATGCGTTACTTATTAATGTCATTTTCTGACAAATAAATCATGGCCTCCTTAATAAAAAATTAATACATAACATTACGTGTGAGGACATTTTGATGATACTTCAATCTTTTACGGGAAAACCAATATGGCGACCATAAGAAAAGTGAAAGTTCAGGGGGTTTTATTTTTCCCAAAAAATGTCCGAATAGTGTCACATTTTGACAGCTGTGAAATTAAAGGTTTTGGATTTACTGGCAAAAAACGAATTCCGCCATTTTCGGTTTTTCGCTGATATTTTCACAACCAGTTGACCGATCGTAAGTCTGAAATGGCCTATCGAAAGCACTAGGTTTCCTCTAAAACTTCCCGATTTAAACTTTGGTGCAGGTATAACACGAGCCGAGATCCCAGAAGCGAATCTGGGACACATGCTATAGTGGATTGCTCACAATTCCTAAGTACTGGAGTTCAAAAAACTTTCAAAGTTGACAACTGTAATATTGAATATTCCATGTGGAGGAAGCTCATCCAATCTTATGATGAGGCTCATATCATTGCTCTTGACATCACAAAAGTCGTGGCATGGTACTTATGCAAACCTCCGTCCTATGGCCATTATGAGAAGCTTTGCAGAAGGGCAGCTGAATTTCTCTCCGGTTGCAAGATATTCGTCGTAATTGACGGGTACTCTTCTTCATCCCACAACGTCAACGCGGGTGTTTAACAGGCATCGGTCTTGGTTCCATCATCGTTCCTCTTACATATCAACGACATCCTTTCCTGTACGATCAATCCCATTCACGGTTCTACTAATCTCAGGTAGTTTAAAAATCTGATTAACAAAGCTTCTTCAAGCTCACCATCGTAAATGAAATCGAACAAAGTACAACAGAAATTACCTCTCAGTTGCCACAGCCACTACCTACGAAACATCTGATTTCCAAGTATTCATTAAGCAAGTGCTTCCTCATACAGAACAACTGACAACTGATGAATAATCTCCAGCTTTTTTCAAGTTGGTAATCAAATCCAGAAAATTCCAAACAGTCTCGACATCAGCTAATACGGCATTCCGGGAAAAGCTCAGCAGCAGCAGACTTCAAATTAGTTCAGAAGCCGGAGTGAGAGCAACAAACTAGATTGTCAATTGTTATAGAAAGAAGTAGGAGGGTAATTGGATTGCATCAAATCAGCGAGACTATGCAAAACAAGACTGGAATCACGACTCTGCTTGTGCATAGACAAATAAATTGTGTATCTATACATGTGCAAGCATACACAAACGTTTGGTATTTACAACTATATGTATAGCTCATGAAGGCTACTGATAAGGTAATCTAAACGCACACTAAAGGGTGAGTGCCCCTTGTTTGCTACCTTCCGCTCTCCAAAAAGTTTTGAGAACCGATAAACTTTTCGTACAAAATTACTTCCGAGTATATGAGAGTTTGGGTTACTGCAATAGAAAGTCGAAAAATCAAGTATGGCTAACCAATTTGGAATAAGATCAATATAAAAATTAAGGCATTAACAAAAAAAAGAAAACAATTATAGTGAAAAATTTTATTAGAATGATTTTTTTAGTTGCTATTTACAAAATTGGAGTTATTATAAAAATATAGTTAATTGTACCCCACCCTTTTTACTCTAATTGAATTTTTTTTTGATATCTGCATTTCTATATTGATCTCATTCGAAATTAATTAGCCATACTTAATTGTTGGACTTTCTATTGTAGTGACACAACCTCTCCCATATTTGTAAATTATTTTACACTTTTAGTTAGATTTTCTATTAAAGCGTGTATTTTTTAGTATTTCTAAACTAAAGTTTATTTTTTTAATTCGTCCGTTTAGTGCGCAGTCCCATGCCCTCAATGCATACCCGTGGGTGCATAGATACCATAATAATCTCTTCCGAAATTAAATATAGCCAAGAACATAGCAACACCATACTCGGGAAGTATAAATGAAACTCTAGTGGTAAACGAATTCACCTTAAATACAATCGAGGCTAAAGCTTGTAGATCATTGTATCAATCGGCCTATAAAAAGTCGGAAAGGTTAAATCAGATAAGGTAGATATATAAAAAGACCTCTCAAATATTTCCATTGTACCCCGGATCGATCCAAATACATCCAAATAGACCGCTCAGCATGGGATCGAGGTATCGCACCTATCAATGTCCATCCGTATAAAACAGTAGTAGGCGAGGTATACCTATAAGAGTTAACCTATCTGTATGTTGCCGGAGGCATAAGCACAGCGGGGCACCGCTGATGCCTTGCCTTGTCCCCCTGTCATTCAATTCGATATCAAACGGATGGTGTTCTACTAAAAGGAGCGGGTCGATATATTATGTATTATGGAAAATTAAACACATTGAGTGCATTTATATAACATAAAGTGGTCCAGCGCAACGAATTCAGACTAGGTAGAAGGAGCAGGCCTACTACGATTTGTTTGTCTCCAAAATGTCAGTCTGATCAGTCAAGATGAAAATGCATACTCCAAGTGGATTTGACATGAGTTAATTTTTTGACAGGTGGATCATTAAATTCGTCTTTCCAGTGTTATTCTTAGAGTGCGAGTGTTTGCAGATAACTGTGGTGTATTATTATGAGTCAAAAGTCTGCACTAAAACTACCCAATTGATTGAAAACTACTGCCAACTGTCAAAATTATTGAATAGTTACTGCAATGCAGTCACCAAGGATAGTGTGCTTTCGGAAATGTAGTGGGCGTAGAACACGGCGCAGAGCGTCTGTGCATTGAAAAATGTCAACATAACCTACTGTAGTCTTTATATGTATTTCAATCACATTTTGTCATGCTTTGTGTGTTTATTACTTCTTGATTTATTCATATACCTCAGGTAGAAGCAGACGTGTGTGTTGTTACTCCACAGTTATTCGTGATTTTTTACTCAGTCTCGTTAAATATAACAGTGATTTTTACAACCACGCTATTGGTAAGCATAGCTCATCTGTTTAGCCTATGTAACCAAACCATTGACGTATCACTATAGTTTCAATTAATCAAACTATTCTGCAAAATGTCTAACAAGCAGTGCAAAATCTGCGATAATATAGTAAATCGCAAAAACCCAGGTCTTCAGTGCGATGGTTTTTGCGGCCGTTTTTATCACGGATCCTGTTTAGATATTAGCAGCAAACAAATGGATAGTTTGCGAGCTGAGGGTGTCACCTGGAAATGTAGCGATTGCAGAGAAAGCAGAGGCGACTCGGCGCGCCGGTCCATGGGTACATTGGGTACGCCGATGCAACTACCTATCTCATCATTTGCTTTAAGCTCAGGCAGCACTGGTGGCATCGGAACAAGTGATACGCTTATTACGTCGATGCAGGAGATTAAAATGGAAATTAGGCAAATGCGGGAACAACAAATGGCATTAATTAATTCAGTTACATTTTGCAGTGAAAAAGTAACCGATTTTGAACTCAAACTGTCAAAAATCGATGAATATATAAAGAAAACAGAAAAATTAATTAGTGAAAATGCTACCTTGAAAGCTGAGGTGTCAAACCTTCAAACAAAAATCAATAGTCTTGAACAGGTTTCTAGACAAAAAAACTTAGAAATTCAAGGGATACCAGAAAAACAAAATGAAAATCTTACAGAAGTGATAAAAAAAATAGGAGATTACGTTGGCTATAAAATCGATGCCGACAAAATAGAATATATCCATCGAGTTCAAATAAATAAAAACTCTAAATCAAAAATCAAGAACATAATTGCTCGATTTGTCTCTCGTGCGGAAAGAGATAATATCTTGGCTGCTGCAAAATCAAAACGAATGCAAAGGAGTAATGGATCGCCAAAAATGTGTATTCAGGGAGTGTCTGATGAATTCTATGTCAATGAGCACCTCACAATGCAAAATAAGTTGATCTATAAAGAAGCAAGAAGGTTAGCTAAACTGAAACAATACAAATATGTCTGGACGAAAAATGGCGAGATCTTTGCAAGAAAGGAAGATACCTCAGGTGTCATTATTGTGAAAGACACTGAGGGTTTAAAAAATATCAGATAAGCCGTCAACAAGCAAAGTAAGTAGAAAATACCTATCTACGTTAAGATGGATAACAAATGTCAGGACCTAGTCATCTACTACCAAAATACAAGAGGACTACGATCTAAAACAACGGAGTTCTTTAATAATGTTCGTGCAAGTGATTATGACATAATATGCCTGACAGAGACGTGGCTCAAAGATGGTGTATGCAGCAGCGAATTATTTGGAGCGGATTACACAGTATTTAGAAGAGATCGTGAGAGTTCATGTTCACAAAAAAGTGATGGTGGTGGTGTGTTAATCGCGGTTAAAAATGTCTTCAACTCAAAACGCTGTTGTGAACTCGAATCTGATGCTGAAGATCTTTGGGTATCAATTGAACATATCAACGGTACCAAACTATTTATAAGCTGTATATATTTACCACCTAAGGATAGCATTTCATATGCCTCAGTTGTAAGCAAATTATACCAGAATGAAGGTTTTTTTCGACAAAATACGGTGTTGTTGGTTGGTGACTTTAATCTTCCAAGTGTCAATTGGCAACCAGTACTTAATGAACATTTTATGGAGCCACTTAATGTTGAAGAGAAAACGAGTGCCTTACTTGACACATTGTCGTATCTACAGTTAATGCAATTTAATAAAATTTACAATTCAAATAACCGTTTATTAGACTTGATACTTTGTAACGAATGTTCAATATATAATATTTCGAATTCGGTTGACATATTGGTTCCTGAGGATAGTCACCATCCTGCTATTACATTTTGTTTTAAGCATGTTTTACTTAAGCCATTAATGCACCAGAGCCGATGCCTTTACAACTTTAATAAAGCCGACTATACTTCCATAAATAATACTCTTTTAGACATAGAATGGGAAACATTATTTAGTACCAAATCTGTAGATGAAGCTGTAGCCATATTCTATAACATACTCAATGAAACTATTCACAAATTTACACCAACATATAAAATTCGAGGAAAATACCCAATATACTTTAAACTTGAAACAATACAAACAGTTAAGAGAAAAAATAAGTATCATAAACTATACAAACGTTTTAATGATCCATACTCATATCAGATATTCTGTGACCTTAGAGCCAAATCAAAAATCTTAATTAAGGAAAACCTGGATGAATACATAACAATGATGGAAAACAATATATTGTACGACAGCCGATACTTTTGGAAATACGTTTCAAGTAAGAAAAAATGTCATATCTCTATACCTAGTTCTATAAATCATTCAAACTATGAAGTTAAAACAGGAAGTGGGGTGTGTAATGCCTTTGCTGATTTCTTTGCAAGTGTATATGTTAAATCTAAACATTTTTATTTAAACAAGGATGCTAGTCCTATTGATGTTACCTTAATATCCATTGAAAAAATATATCAACAAATAGTGTCCTTAGAAATTAAAAAATCAGTAGGCCCCGACGGCATACCTTCTGTATTTATAAAAAACTGTTCCGCTAGCTTATGTTTACCACTTCACCTAATTTTCAAACTATCATTAACTCAAAGAGTCTTTCCAACGAGATGGAAAGAAGGTGAAATATTGCCTATTCATAAAGGAGGCGATAGACATCTTGTGGAAAATTATCGACCTATCACTAAACTTTGTATTTTCTCAAAAATTTTTGAAAAGCTGATTTATGATCCTATCTTAAACATTACAAAAAATATCATTACGGAACACCAGCATGGATTTTTCCCTAAAAGATCTGTAGAGACGAATTTGATGAGTTTTATAGAATATGCCTCTCACGCAATAGATGAGAAACTGCAGGTGGATGTTATTTATACCGACTTCAGTAAGGCTTTCGACAAGATTGATCATTCTATCTTGATGGAGAGACTTGCTGAGGTGGGTGTAGATGGTCCATTATGGCAGTGGCTAGCATCGTATATAAGTAATCGTAAACAAGTGGTGACTATCAATGGGTATCGTTCGGAGACATTCTTAGTAACTTCAGGCGTACCACAAGGTCACTTAGGACCATTGTTATTTAACATATACCTGAACAACCTTACTTCTGTTTTTCATTTCAGTAAATATTTGTTATATGCTGATGATCTAAAGATATTTACTATTGTTAGAAATGTAAATGACGGTGTAAAACTTCAAAGCGATTTGGAATCTCTGCAAAAGTATTGCACTGATAACAGTATCTTCCTGAATTTAAAAAAATGTCATTACATGAGGCTTACTAGAAACATAGCGAACACTATAGATTTCAGATATAAGATAGGGACGGCAGAGCTGGAAAAGCTTCATGTAGTAAAAGACCTAGGGGTATACATTGATGAGAAACTCTCATTCATCACCCACGTAGAGCACATCGTAAATGATGCAAATAGAACACTAGGGTTCATAAACAGGACATGCAGAGAATTTACGAACCCAAAAACGCTTCTTTCATTGTACTACGCTTATATACACAACAAACTGATGTTTGCGTCAGTAATATGGAATCCGTCTTACAATGTACATATAGTCAGGATAGAAAGAATTCAACACAAATTTTTGAAGATGTTAGCACATAAAACTCACCAACCTGTTACAGATCATCATTATACGCAAATTATGAAACAGTTCAATATGATTTCCTTAAAAGATAGAAGAACGATTTCTGACATTTGCTGTGTCCATAAATTGTTGAATGGCCTCACTGATTGTCCGGATCTTTTGGCAAACTTGAACTTTAACACTCCTGATAGAACGTTTAGAACCTATCATCTGTTTAGAATACCGTTCCGTAGAACCAATCTTGGTCTTAATTCCCCTTTGTTCAGGGCTCAAAAAAATCATAATAATTTCTGTAATATAGATTTATTTAACATTAGCTTGACCTCCCTGAAAAAGGCTTTAAAGTATGAGTATTACAGCTCTATGGCAGAGTAAAATAGAAATGTTTTATTTTTTTACATAACTCAAGTTAACACCTCCAATATCATTTCTGGTATAATTTCAATTTAATTTTGATTTCAGTTTTATTTAAACGTAAGTAAATGTTAAATTATGTATACTCCTTTTATTAAAAAAGTTAAATTAATAGTTAATTACTTATAATTAGAAATACTCACTCAGTTTATGTTGTTACAACAATATCGGAGGATAAAAAAATATTAATATTGAAGTATTCAATAATGTAATATATGTATATGTATACGATATTTTATGTAAGCTTAGTTTTAGTTCACTGAGGGTGTGTGTTGGGTTTACCTGTTAACACCCCAAACTGTATATAAATAAATAAATAAATATTATCTAATATTCCTGCTTGCAACTCATCTCAACTGTCAAAAATGGAGTTGCTCACAGTCATGGTGACAGCTAGCAACAGGGAGAGGTGCTGCGCAGAACCTGAAATACATTTGCTGCGCACTGTACCAACTCACGTCATCGTTGACATTTTCGGCTTCACCCCCATTCCATAAGCTTAACCTCTTATTTCTAGTCCTCATGGATACAGCATAAAGCCGCTGCAGTAATGAACTACTTAATATCACCTGAATGCATTCGTATCAAAAATTTGTATTATCTGGTCTTCCATAATTTGTACCAATCCAAAAGAAGGTCCCAAAATGCTCAGGATCCTTAGAAGCAACTAGCATTGCTGTTTGAGCGAAATTTACTTTTATCATCATAAGTTTTCAACAACATGATGAAATTTCTTTGCATTGTCATAGCAATAGTTGTGTTTCAATTCATCAAAATGCGAATGGTACTTACCATTTTATACGGATACTGTCAATAATTGATCGCGCCGATACTGAACTGATTTGCCCAAAATCGCCAAAGCTTTCCGTAGCTGTGATCTCTTGTTAAGGTTTCAACAAAACGCGTTTTCGAGTTACTCGTACAGAGAGTTCAATGAATCCCAGAGCTATGACAGATGTACCGACGAAAATGTTTGATAGTTTTTCATGTTGTAGGGTTTGAACATTTTCAAGACGAAGGATGAGCCATTTAGTGTTGCTTAGCGATACACAATAAATACTAGCATATGCTTTAGTACAACTTAAGTTTACTAAAAGAATCCTATAAGGTTTAGGTATATGCGGTATACGATTTCAGTTGTGTAGATTACAATTTTTAAGCTTTAGTTGTTATGCTGGGCTATATCCGAGGAACGATTCGAAATACTTTATCCAAAAGACCTGAGTAACTCGTACATTGTCATATAATAGAAATTATTCAAGGTGCCCCCAAAATGAAGTGCAATTCGCAGGACTCAGGTAGCCTGATTTTGCCAATATTGTGGAGGATTACACGATGACTGACGTTGACGCGCAAAAAGTCGAAACCCTTTTGACCTGTTACACGCGTCACGCCATCTTGTTGAAGCCAACATTTATCCAGATCCATTTTTCCAATTTTCGGCAAAAGCATCCGTCTTCCATGCTTCTTTAACTCTCCCCACCATACAAAAGTGGTGCTTCCAACCTCAATATAAAAAACTTCTCAACTTATCAACCATCTACTTCAAATGACTGTAGCCCCATGTATGTACATACTGCCCTGTTCACTAGCCATCAAAGTTGAGAAAGCACTCCATCAGAAAATTGATTCTTGAGGGATATAGTGGAACTTGGAAGTCGAACACTTCAAAAAGTTAAAACTTTAATTTTTGGATCAAATGGGTGAACAGACTTTTTGTACTTGAGCCACCATGCAGGCCTAAGGCGTAAGTATGCTTGAGTGTCGTGGAGATAAAGCAGAAAGGGAGGGCGATGCAGCGACTCAAGCTGGGGAACACACATTCTGGCGTCACCTTATTGATCCGCTGGGTGGTACCTGCACGCTCAACCGCATACCACCTACGAGCCAAAATTCCATATTTATCACACCATCGAAATCAGCCATCCGTATAGCGTATAGGTATTTTTGACACCGGCATCACAGTTCTTCAGTGGGCTGGTACGGAGTGTCAGTCAGTCATTTCGATCCCACATCAAACGCCGCGCTTATTCGCTTCATTTCGTTTGTTTGGAACTTTTTTCACTGCATGTTTGATTCTTCTTCTTCCCTTCGCATCTACGCCGACGTAACTTCCATTGGCGGAACACAATAATGAAGATTTTGTAATATTTTCATCCGTAGTACGGTACCCGGGTAGAAGGTTATGAAACATGGCATTGATTTCGATTGGTACCTGTTTCTAAGAATGAGTTTCAAGTACAGGAGATCTTCTGTCAAGGTCACATCTACATTCGCGTCTCATTCTAATATTAACTCAGCTTTGATTTAAGGGTGGACCTCATCATATTTGTAGTTCTGGGCTGTTGAATCATCCGTTCTTCGAAGTATATGCTTCTAGTTTTCGTATCATTTACTCGTTTGTTAGAGTGCTATAAAAAGAATAATAGGATACCATCCTCTAAAATCGGATCATTATTTTAGCACACTTAATTCGCGTTAGTACATAATGCCATAAGCATGGCTTATAAATCAGAGTCAATCTTATATATATTTGGCACAGATGTCTCGAGATGTGCTGAAACTGAATGATAAAGTTTGCTAACGAATGCCGTTTTTGTACAAAAAGCCCTTAACTTTTTATCTTTCACGTTTTTCCTACAAAGATCTGTCAATATCAGTTCTAACTTTGCTAAGACCCGAACAATATGCGGGCATTGCTATGTAAAGACTTACGATAACCATGATTTTTCTAAAACAAATCCCATGATAGATATCTAGCCGAATTAGCGAAAAAAATAACCGGTATAATACTAGTGCTCGATACAGGGTGAGCTTAATGTGGGCTCGTTCGAAAATTACGCATTGTACCTAGATAAGTTATTTAAAAAAATTGTAGCCAACAGTATGCTCCTTACTTGAAAATTATACGTAGTGACCCAAACATATTTTTCAAACAGAAAGACGTATATTTTATTGCAGATTTGGATAATCCGTTTAAAATGAAACAATTTGATGTAGAGCTTTAATTTTAAATTGTTGAAATGTTGGATAATCTATTGAGAACTTTGACTTTGTCAACTTCCACGCCCGCAACTGTTACAGCTACAGTACTGAATCCTTCGTCACAAGAATTATACAATCCTAAATTTGCTTCCCGTTAACTTAACTTTTTCAGCCTTTTTGGTATAATGTACTGGGTGGTCAAGAACGCAAAATTTTCAGCTACAACACCCTGTATATTTCCACACTTTTCGATTCCCGTTTTCACACGCTTTCTTTGGTATAACGCTTATGGGAGTTGTACGAATGGTTTTTGAGTTACAGTTACCCTTTTTTGTTAACCGGATATCAAGGTAAATTGGAAAATTAAGATTATCACAGTACCTTCCAAAATAAAAATAGTATTCAGTTAGTAACGGCAGATGATTGGATTTTGTTTATTTTTATTATAAATTGTAATAGATTCGTAAAGTGTTTTTAGTAATTCAAAAACTAGTTGAGAAACCGTTTATTTTGCTTTCTTGATCCCTACTCATAAATAGACCAAAAATTGGAAAAGTGAGAAGTAAGAGAGAAAAAATGGCAGATTAAGTTTTCTCCAAAGAAAAATTCAGTTTTCTATCTATGAAGCGCAAGTTATCAAAGCTGAATGTATCTTTTTCTTTTGATAGATTGTCCAATATCTCAACAATCGGAAAATAGAACCCTAGAGTAACGTTAAATCAAATTGCTTCGTCTGAAATGTCCTATCCGGATCTATAATAGAGTGTAGGTATTTCTATTTAAAAAAACATATACAGAAATAAAGATATTTTCCAAGTAAGGAGCATCTGTTTACTACAATTTCTGTGTACTTCTATATTAATACAGACACAGTCACCACTACTTGTGTTAAAATACGTATGAGAATAATGAAGCCAGTTTTGGAAAAGCACTTGTAGAAAATCAATTACTAGAATATTGTTTCTATCACTTCTCATAAAAACACAGCATAGTTTTTCAAAGATCAGAAATTGTAGATATTGCTTGCTGGCGGAAACGTAGATAACGCTGCCACTGGAAAATTGTGTCCGCTATCAATATGAAACGTTGACTGACACCTTTAATATCGAGAAACACAAAACGTATTATTATCCAGAGATACTGATATTAATATTTAATACATATTTATTAGTTCGTGAAGAACCTCTGAGGGGGTACAAGGTGTATGTCTCCCCATGGCTACAGTCATCTTATAATTGTGTTCACGTCAAACGTTTTTCCACAGTTTGATGGCTTTGAGATGAGGAGTAATTAGGAATAATTACGGAATACTTTACAGCCTATGAATGGCGGAGTCTTGAGTGATATTGGAATCAAACAGCGGAATAGTAATAGTGCTATATTCTAGAGGACCCTAGGAGGTTATATTTTTCAATAAAAGAAATATGAATCAGTTGCCAAGGCATTGTGCGGCTGACAAAAGCGGATCCTATTGACGTTGAGGTACCAGTATAATAACTTGCAGGTTGCAGTTGCAAATTTGTAAATTATCCGCGACTGAAGTTGCAACACATGTTGCGCGTAGCAGTCGAACGTGTTTCTCAATTTCGTTCCTGGTAATCGCAGGCAATATATGCAGTATTAAGCTTGTTCATAGCATTTGAGTTTTCATTCAAACTAGTGCAGAGCGTGTGACGTGCAACATCTTGAAAGTCTGTACGCTAATGGAAACATAATTTAGGTCTGCGTAGACAGTTGGAACCATTTTGTTTCGAGGCAAAATGTTTCGAGTTTGAATACGGATGCTTGCATCTCCGCGCACAGATTGGAATGTTTTTTGTTAGAAACAAATTTTGTGTACACCATCTTTCTTCTACTTTTAATTGAACAGAGACCACTGGCTATTTGTGTGTATTGGGTTCACACCAGAAACCAGAGGAGCAGTACTTGTATAACTACTGAAAGAAGGAGAAAATACAAGCAGTGCTTTCAAGCGCCATTTTGTCTCGAAACAAAATTCAGAAGATTTACGTCGAGGCATTCCGAACTGTTCCGCAACTCTTCGAGTCAATGTGTCGACCAGTGTGCCCTGCGTCATATAAATACATTAAGTGTATTCAGATAAAGTGAATCGGTCAGCTGTTCAAAACCTTTATGCTGAACAGCAGTAGGCGTGGAGTAGCGCCGACGATTCACATGTGAAAACTGGTGTAAAATTAACAAAAATGGCTACTACTATTGAAAGTAGTATAAGTAGTATATGAAAGTGCTGCATCATTAGACTTCTTTAAGTTAGCTGAATACCCTCATGGATTCGTCTGTCGCAACGGTGGAACATTACAAAATTTTTCTATAAGTCTGTGGCCGTCCTTGATCAAAACCATTGTTCAAGGTTTTCTACTTACGCAGAAATAAAGTATATATATATATATATATATATATATAATCGTATTATTATATTGCAGCCTTTTTACCCGGTCGAAAATATTGTCGAAATGATTGCTAGCTTATTAGCTTCCAGAAGAGTACCAGTTGGATGCAGAGGTAATGCTTTCTTTGACATCATTACAGATAATTAAAACGCTTACACGCAGTTAATGATGGTTAGTTTGTTGGCCTATAATAAAGGGTGATTCAAATTGAGTGTCCACATTACAAATAATTTTTTTTTGAAACGCTACTGAATTTCTCAACGACAACGTGCCATTTCTAACATCAAAATATAAACAAAACAGTCATGGATCAATATTCGAACGAGCAACGTGTTAAAATTATCCTAGCCTATAATGGCCGATCAAGGAAGAATACATTTCGTGCTTTACGTGAATTTTTTGGCGCACAAAATCGGCCTTGTGAGAGGACAATTTCTAATTTGGTGCAAAAATTCTAGCAAACTGGATTCGTCGCTAACATCAAAACCCCTAGGCATGCTCGTAGAGGTCGGTCGGAACACAATGTTGCTATGGTTGCCGAAAGTGTGGCCAAAAATCCAAGAATATCGATTCGTCATCGATCGCAGCAACTGGACCTATTCCACTACACATCGGATTTTAACAAAAGATTTGAAGTTACACCCATACAGAGTCCAAATAACACAGGAATTGAAGCCTAGAGACCATCAACAGCGCCGTGTGTTTACCGAATGGATAAGAGAACAAGGGGTAAATTTTCCAATGAAAATAATCTTTAGCGATGACGCACATTTGAACATTGGGGGCTTCGTAAACTCTCACAATTGCCGTATTTGGGGACTCAAAAATCCAAGACAGATTTTTGAAGTGAAAATGCATCCTCAAAATGTGACTGTTTGGTGTGCCTTTTGGTCCGGAGGCTTAATTGGTCCATTTTTTTTAAGATCATGCGGAGAACGCTATTACGGTTAATAGCGTTCGCTATCGGAACATGATGACTGCGTTTTTCTGGGAACAGTTGGAAGATATGGATATCGCAGATCTCCAGTTTCAACAGGACGGCGGTACCTGTCACACATCAGGAGAAACGATACAATTACTGCGCGGCAAGTTTCCGGGTCGCGTTATTTCACGTAATTATTTTCTTTGGGGGTATCTGAAGAGCTAAGTATACAAGAATAACCTGAACACAATTGCGGAGCTGAAACAGGAGATCAGACGCGAAATTACCAACATAAGACCTGAAATGTGCACAGTCGAGTAGTCGAAAATTTCTCGAAACGGATTACGTCATGCCACATGAGTCGCGGCGGTCATTTACTTAATATCATCTTTCATGCATAATTGTAATGAACTACCCTGAAAGGGCAAATACATATTTTTTTATAATTTTCAATTTCTTCTTCTTTTTTAAATACTTTTAATGTGGAAACTCAATTTGAATCACCCATTAATATCACCTTGCAGCAGCAATATTATGCAGCAGTTTCTAGTTCGACTGGATATGCAATTTGGTGGTACGGAATCGATTGCTCAATCGAACAGGCTGGACTAACAGATTCAGCTTAAGAGAGTGTATGGGCATCCAGATCCCAGTTTTTTATCCACGAATAGTGCATAGGTTCAGCCTGCATCCCCTAGGCTAACACATCTACAACACAACTGTCTTTGCTTTTGGGATATGCCTGAGGGAGGGATTTCATATCGTGCCTGAGGCAATCCTGGTTTGCAGACAAGAGGCCAAAAATTGAGTTTCTGATCAAAATGAGCAACCATTGTTGAGGTCGGGAGACGTGGACCGCCAAATTGTCGAGGCCTGGCCAGGGCATCGTCTTGACTCTCACTAAGGGCAGTGTGGGTGTACTCGTAGCAGCTAGAGCATCTAGCAGATATTCAGTCCTGTACGTAGCAACAGAAGAGCGGAGTTACCTTCATGGCCATCTCAGCCTATCTCTAGCAGATTCAGGTGCTGTGATCTCTGAGTTATCCTCATTACATTTCATTGAGAGGTGATTTTTTTCAACTTAGATGGTGGCTTATACTTGTAAACTCTGAGGTTTATATTATATGATTTAGATGAACTTAAAGGGAGTTTTTCATTACAAAGATGAAAAGAGTGCCCCCTTTAATAGAAAACAAATCACTTGAATGAACGAGTGAAAAGTAGCCTTAAGGCGCTATGTAGCCGTGACAACCTTCTTCAAGGAGTAGATCGACTTACTGGTCACCATGTATTTGCACCTAAGAATATTCTTTTTTGAAGTGAACTTCAAAAAGCGATGTGGCATAGTCTATTATATAAAATTCTGTAAGATATGCGTCCAGAAATAAAACCAGAAAGTATGTCTTGAAGAGGACTGATAATATTATGATCTACGAATCGAACAAGAAAAAAATAGATCGACTCTTATATTATAAACAGGGAATGCCTTCTTTATATTTATCACACCTGCTTCTCAAGCTGGGCTTCACCACTATTCGTACAAGCAACATTGTCAAAGGTTGCTGTGTTCGAGGGTATGGCTATCGTACCGACCTGGGCGAACCTGGGTAGCCAAGTAATTGGCGCGTCGAGCTACTGAACGGTCGCCCAGAAGCTCCTAGGTTCGAATCTCCATTTTGGAGGCTATTATTTAGCCATGGACCTAATTTGACAGATAATCAGGTACCAGTACGAGTAGATAGTTTGTGAAGAAGTACAGTGTTGGTATTACGGGGTCGGCAAGGAGGGTCAGAGGTGGCCTATTTGCTAGGCTTCACCTCCCCACTATTCCTGACAACATACCTATCCGATTTCAGTGTCATACAGGGAACCCGCGGTCGCTCCCAGGTAACCAGGCTCAGTCGTCTTTTTGTCGCGGACTTGCATCATGTGAAAGGTGTTCTTAGCCTACATAGGACATTGCTTCTGGTGAAGTACCTTGATGAAAATAAAAGGAAGGGTTTGGTGGAAGACCCATTCATTATAACCACAAGAATAGGTATCTAGTTTAATGTGTACAAAGTGATTACTGTGACACCTTAGCTCCTGATAACTTATACTTTACAGAACTAGAAAGTAGGCTATGATTGAAACTTTACTGACATCGTAAGGTAGATGACGCTAATCAATTCTGGAACCCATCAACAAATACGCCACTGTCAGGAATACATCGCGGAAGTATAATATAAAACGCGTGAAAGACACCGAGGCAATGGAAGCAGGGGATTTGAAGGTGGGGTACGTCCTAATAATTGCCAATAAAATTATACGGAAAAGTTAATCGAGCTGGAACTTCATCATATCGACCGAAACGTTCAAAGCTCGAAGCGGCCTGGAAATATAAGACAATAAATTCACACATAGTCGCGGGAAAATTGGAATATTTGACCGCCATAAACACAGATGGAATTTGCAAATTGAGAGACAGAGAAGCGTCACTGGAGCGAGGCTATATCGTAAATATTTTATACCCCCTTCCACACTCGGAGCACTATTAATATTTATTATCATTTCCTTCGACTGTGGACGGGCTGGAATTTTAACTATAAATGGTCATATTCATAGCGTATCCAGAGCAATAAAGCCTTCATTTTTTAATACTTCTCGGACCAATATGCGAGATAAGTATAAGAGCCCAAACACACGTTAATTCTTGGTTAATTCAGAATACAAGATGTTGTCAGAATGAATTTAGATAGAATTAGTTGACAAGGCTTATTCTCATTGCATTTCATTCCAATGATGCACGCGATTTGTATCGCGCGACAATGTTGCTTGACAAGGTCGGGTGCGTGAAGATCCTTGTTACGTGACTTGTAGCGCTACCAATAGTTGCCGACATGGAGTATAGTCTTGGCTAAAATTAGTTTGACATAATATTGGCAGTGCTGCAAGTCAATGGCGTGCGATAAGAAATGTATCAGTGCTTTTCCGAAAAGAGCTACCTTGTCGTACGACATTGCAGCGCGACACAAATCGCTTGCATAAATGGGCTCTAAGATTCGATACACTACACAGGATGTAAAGTTATAGGTATAACAACGGCAGTCAGATCATAGAGCTGCGCAATACCTATCTATTGAATCAGTATGTAATACGATATTTTATAGTTCAAAGATATTTGCAATTTCGTGAAATCTTAAAAAAAAGGAATAATTAGATTTCTAGCGCAAGTGCAACTAAACTATCACGTCTAGGGCTGAGTTTTTTATTATGATCGTAACGATTGGTCTTATTAATGGTCATATCATTTTTTATAAAAACCAACGCAAAAAGTACACAATTAATTTTTTTGTGAAAATTCTTTTCCATCCGTCAACTTTGGAGACCGGTGAAAAATGTTGTTTTTCATCATATATTTTATTATAAAAACTATTACAACCCCTGTAGAATCATTCCTGAAAATTTAATCATGCCTCATGTCACAATCGTCGATAAACATAAGAAACGCACTTGCAAGTACAATCTATTGTGTTTACCTGCTGCGGAAGCACTGACAAATGAGGGAGGTACGTGAAATCTCACATTTTGAATAATCTATACTCGGTTACCCAGAAACATCGTATACTGAGAAGCACATTTTGATTGTCTTGTGAATTGGCTAGAACACGTGAAGATATCAAGATATATCAAGATTCTTTTCTCCCACTAGCTCTGAAATTCTTAGAAAATTAACGAGAAGTATTTATTGGTGTTTCTTTTCATTTCATGACACCATTATCATTCAAGTAAGTATATTGAATATTATACAGATTTGTAATTGCTAAGTCAGCAAGAGTACTATGGATATATTGGTATGAGTTACCTTCGTCATTTGTTCTGCAACATATCTAGACTATCCCAGGAAATTTCGTTCTTCACAATATGCAACCTACTTAAAAGAAAACTCTACCACACTCACTACCTAAGCGTCTCCAAGAGAACGTAGCAACCTGATTCTCTCTTCTATTCACAAGTTTTGTTCTAAACAGCATAACATCTATAGGTTTATTTAGAACGACGAAATATTGTGAATTCTAGGTCTATAAATTACATGATCTATTCTTGCAAGATAATGAATAAGAGAATGCTGTGTTTCACATCCATGTAATTTGATTGTTCTGTCGTTGTTAACAGTAAAACAATAAAAAAACGAAAAATTCGCCGAGCGGGCAGACGCAAACGACCCGTTATTAATTACTTTTATCTGCTATTTATAATTTTATTTATTAGGGTAGACAAAGAGAAGGAAAAATAATTTTTCCGTCGTTATTTTTCAGGATTTGTTTGATTTTCATTGAGATTCACCGAAGCAGGTCCTCATCTCTCTGTCCGGCCATGGCAGGGGGTAATTAGATTTTTTGTTTATCAGCGGCGCATCAACCTTTTGTTCATCGTTTAAGAAGCACACAAAAATAACACAGTGTCGTCGTTTGTGAATCATCAAAAAAACTTCTTGGCGATATTATACGTACATGCCGAATTTGAAGCGTGAAGGCGTATTCTGCAATTGATAGTATGTTGAAGGATGTTTGTTAAACATTTATTCCCCTTCTCAGAAAAGTCTAAACTGTCGGCAGGATTTAGAGACAAATTCATTGGGCAACGGCCGAGCATGATCAACGTTAGCACCGAGATTGGTTCAGAAAGGTGAAAAAGGCGGCCGTTATAAGCTATCGTCACATGCATGGTATGGTACTTCAATTAGACTGCATGATTCAAGTTGTTGTTTTTTCAAGACTTCGATGAGGGTTTGTGGAATTTTGACATGCAGGTACTACTTATGCGATATTGTTCGCAAGATATGCTAGGGTAATGAAGTCAGTGTAAAAAGGTAATTATTATATTGCTATATGTTTGTTATAGCGTGGCATGAATAAGTCAAACCACCGTCTGTCACACCAGAAACGACCACTGCGGAAAGCGCATAGCTGCAGTGGTCGATTCTGGTGTGACAGATGGTTCTTTGCGCTGTCTTCGATATAGAGGACAGTTACGATGCTTTTGTCAAGAGGCAAAAGACCAAGCCTATGCTGTTCTGATGAGTAGCCAAGAGGCTGTCCATGGTTGGCTGTCTTTTTGGTAGGACGGATGAAAGCATCATATTCAGTTTATGTTATTTATGTATAGTGTTATGTTGTACATCAAGAAACATTGTGTCACTTATTCCCATCGGTCTGTCTGCCTGTCTGTCAGATCATCGGTCTACCAGCCAATCGTTCTATCGGTCTGCCGATCTGACAGTCTGTCTGTTTGTTTGTCTTCTTGTCTATCCGCTTGTCATTAACCCCTCTCCGACTTGGAAAGCACCACCATTTTGATAAAATCTTTGCACAAGATTATTACCGGGGTTATTACTATGTCAAGAGCAGTAAAAAGCTAAAAATGTCCCAAGCTTTGTTTTCTGACAAACCTCGCTACAGATGAACACGTCTAGAATAATCTCTGCGACCGCCCAATGTTGACTGTTTAGTCTGACCCGGTGGATTGCCAGAACAGCCACTACCACTCGGCTATAATTTCCATGATCCAGGGTCGGCCTCGCTTCCTCATCGCTTGCCTCTCTCGTAAGAAATATTTATGTTTTTTTATTTAACCCAACATAATCTGATTGATAACAGAATTGCATGAAAAAATCAGGGTCAATCTGCTTGTCGCTATTATATTCATGTACGTCGTTTTCTAGCCACAGTTGCCTATTTGAAAATCGGACTAGCATCAATCATCATTTCAACGAGATTGCCTGTACCTGGAATTCTTCAAACACATACGCACACAGGTTTATGCTTATATCACTATTCCTAGTTCAGTCTTAATTCAAGTCTGCTACATAGATATTATAATTTTCCTTATATTATTCGTTAGGCGTGTTGGGTCGGCAGCCAGGGACTAGTTTCTGTTGTTCGCTGTTGAGTTTTTCGTGCGTTGATAACTTTCCCTTACTAGACCTGTGACTAAGTATACTTGACCAGAAAGCATGTTCGTTCAAGTCGCAGATTTTGTTCCAGTTATACTTCGAAGTTGAGTCATTTATTTTAACAGTGAGTAGATCTGATCAAAAGAAATGTTTTTTTCCTTTAACATTTTTCTGGTAAAATTAAAGTAACAAAGTTATAGCCCTTTAGAAGTTTGAGTACCGCCTGTCTCAATAATAATGTTATGTGCTCGTGTTTGGCAACAACGGATATAATCCGCCTTATCCGTTCATCGCATCGGAAACAAAAAAGCGAAAGAATTTGAAACGATGGTTTTACTACAATGTACAATTTTATTCAGTTGTATTCAGTCGATGTGTCAGTCGGTAATGCGTGAGTGAATAGTGGTGTTTGTTGCGTGGCTCAAACGAAATAAAAAATGGCACATGTTTACGAAAATGGTGAACTTGTGAACATGATTCTTATTTACGGGGGGGAGTCTTTACGAAATGCTGCCATGGCATCACGGATTTATGCGGATCGGTTTCGGAATCGAGTGCAACCAACCCCTCGTGCCTTTGTTAATGTAGGTAGTACAAAGGGCTCGTGATTCAGGTGACTTAAGACCTCACAGGGGAGGACATGCCGGTGCTCCAAGACCGCACGATCAAATACAGGTCCGCACTGAAATACTTGTCGGGAGGATACTTTATAAAACAAGGTAACATTTTTTTTATTTTTACACACAGATTTTGGTTTATCTTCCTTCTACAATCATTATCTGAAAATTAATGACTCAACTTCAAAGTCACCCTGTATATAAAGTCATAGCCATTGTTGAGCAAATTGGATGGTAAGACTTTATCAGGTTTGGTTGCCCTCACACCAGCTGAAGTCATACAGAAGTTAGGGAAGAAGAAATAAGGGGCAGGATACAGTTTGAGGGGTACCGCAGCATTGTTAACTAAAATTTGGGAATATCCAAATTGACCTACAAAACTGATGTGTGAAAATTTGTTGTGTGCCTTTGAACTTATCCGACTGTGTAGTTTATGGACTTGCGCAACAGAAACCGAGCGATTGCATCACTCGATACTCCGTTTCCTTCTCACCAGTTAGCATAATTGTCAGCTCCAACAGGGAACGTCAAAATCCCGTATCTTGTCCCGTTATTCCAGAGATGGCGCTTGCCTTGATAGCGAATCATGAAACCTTCGGATGGTCGAACATCCTTTTCAGTTCCGTCTATGCACAAAGGCCAAAAAGGAACGTCCGCAATTCCTCGTATCTCGATTGAAAATTCTTTTAATTTAGCTTTCTGCTTGTTTAAAGAAACCCTTTCCCGCCCTTCCACGCCTTGCCCCGTGTTCTCCTCTCTCCGTGTTTTATTTAATTTGTCATTTTATTGTGCCCGGAGAGAAAAGTGAGCAGTGACGGCTCGTCGTATAGTGGCACAGGCAAGGACCGAAAGCAATAGTTAACAATTCAACAGTATAGAATATTCCTAAGATATTTACTAACGGTTGTATCTAAATTAGGATACTTGGGAAAAAATCCCTACCCTAGGTTTCTAGTCAGAAGGTATTTCCATATTTTGGTTGTTCAGTGGAATGAAAGAGGACTTTTTGCTCATAAAGTTTTGGCTTATGTTCCCCCTCCATTTATTCATTCTTTGAATGACTCTAGCAAATAAGTGGGCTCGAGCGGGTTCACAGCTGCTACCCATAGACTGAAAGTTAAGAGAATTAAATTTCAACTTTGTAGAACCGCATAATGTTTGCTCAATAATCTTCCTCTAACCACTGTGAACGACGTGGACATGCACAAAAATAAGTGTTGCTTGTTTTCTTAATATCTCCAGCAAAAAGACATTTTTGATATATTGAAATTGTTTTTCTGGAGTGTTCTGTGTCTTGGACGACTCTGGACATAAAAATGGAAAACAACGATAAATCAGTACAACACTTAGATATATCTGCGCAAGCGCTGGCAGGTTAGACGACAAGTATGCCAAAAGCCGGGTAAAGAAGTTGTGGCACCACGCTGCAAAATGTTTTTAAGTTTAGTCTGGAGCTTTGTGGTATCTCACTCTGAAGCTGCTAGTGAGGACAACCCTAGAATATAAAGTTTTCTGTCTTGCAGAGCGGCGAGCTGGCGAGCTGGCGAGCTGTTGAAGGTGAGAATTTTTGTACATTGACCGGATTATAGCTCAGCAACTAATCACCAAAACCTCTAACATGTTATCCTAATATTCCTCTTTTCGGAGGGTCTACCCGAATATGAAATAAAATATGACACTTTCTATTGAAATAATTTGATAAATTTAAAGTCCTATACATACAGCAGTCGTTTACCTGTCAGTGATCGTGTCCGAGATCCTGTGACAGTCACCAACAAGTCACCGATCGCTGTACTATCAAGCCTATACTGGGATGTCCATACTGTATTGTATATTTTCGTGAACTCTTCTAGAAGAATAATATTAACATAAGACAGTGTACAAAAATTTCTAAATTTGACTGCCGTGCAGACTACTGTTTGAAAGATAGAGACTAACTTCTAGGGCTGTGAAACACTCACTAAGAGCTTAAAAATAATGTCCGTACGATCCACCTCGCTTCAAAAACGTACTAGATGGCGCCCAGTCATTATCTTGATATCTTCAGCTATCACCCTTACATTAGGATGTAAAATTCATGATGAGTACCTTCGTCCTATGTTTCCACTTGATAACTTTAAAATAAATAGGGGAGTACATTGAAAATAATGGCTCTATGTTTTTATTAGTTGAACAAAAATTCACTTACATATCCATAAATTACGAAGTGATTACGACACTCCAGACGAGATGTCGAAAGGGGGATGTTTTTTTTAATCGAATCGAATTTCCTAAGGATACTGATGCTCAACGGGCATCACCACTTGCCGCGGCGGACTCGATCTTCATTGTCGGCTTGCCCAGTTCGCGCATGGTGGTGAATATACACTACACTTAGTATTCCTTAATTATTTATCTCAGGGGACGCACTGTTCCCTGCCTTACCTGAGGCCCCGCCACTGAAACTGGGATTCTGTTCTGTGTAGAAAGATATAGGAGCAAACGCAGACGTGCGTCTGGCTCTGGCTCTGATATCGCGAATTTTTTAATTGTCTTGTACTGAGATAACAAAATCAAAATGTTAATTAACAATCTGGGTGTGCTCTCTAGTCGAAATTAAAGAAAAATACTCCCAGAAGGTTCTGAATATTTCATTATGATGGCTATGGAAAGACGGTCTTTTTTATTTTTCTGTTCGGTGTGCAAACGATGCCGTAATCAGGACTCCTTCCTATTCATTTGACGATAGTCATTATGGTAGGACGATCTTTGATGACCGTTTGGTTCTTGGTTTTTATATCTACAACGTGCTTGCCTAGGCATGCTAGTCATATTTAAACCTAGTTTAGAAGATGAAAATTTAGAACGGAAGAGGTCTAAGGTGTATAAACATTTCTCACAATATGACTCGGGGGCTATTAAAAGAGACTCAGCTAAATTCGCATGCGAGTTCAGTTCGGAAGATGTTCTCAGCCCATGCTGGAACAAACCTATGATAGCAATGGTGCGTACCGCTCATCAATCGGACTGTGTAATACAGACGTGATTTTGAAGTAATTTTTTCTTCTCCGTGGCCCATTTCAGAGCCTGCCCTTGTTTTTCTTTGCAACAAGCTAAGTACGAGATTTAAAAAAAAACGAGTATAGTAGCGTATAAACCACAGAACTATCAGAATCAAACTCCAAACGCTACAAATAAATTCATCCCTAAACGTCCATTTTTCTCTCTGGCTTAGACGATTGTAATTTGAAAACAATCCCTGCCAAGATTTGTTTCCTATCGCGTATACACAATACGTCAGCTAAGGGAAAATACGAGTATAAATGCATACTACATATTACAATCATTTGAAAAATTATTTGGAATTTAACCTCTAAGTATTTATTAAGCCTGAAATATCATAAACCCAACTATAAAGTTAAAAATGCATGCTATTTCGGCATGCATCGTAGTAAAGACGTACTATTGGTTAGAATTGATGAGAAAAAATCCCCGAAATTCTGAAAACGCCATATTGACTGTATTCTCCTTTATATCAAAACATGAACAGTAACAGTAACAATTGACGGCAGAGAATGTTTGTTAAAATAAGGTCAGATTCGTGTGATCTGATAGGATAAAATTACTAGGATTTTACCACAAGATGACCTAAGTAGTTGTTTATATCCTCAGACCCATTAGTAATAGATGCCTCATCGACCTGATATTGACTCCTAAATTATTTTAGTATAATTCCCCATTTTGTGAAAAGGCAAATGTTTGGAAGTAAACACAAACTTCTTTAAACTGGCCATAACAGGTTTTTACCTATTTTTTGCTCGAATTGACGTGGCTACAACTTAAAATGTTTGTCGGGAAAGTGCTATTCAGATCATCTTAGTACCTTAATGCTGGTAGCATATTCAGTACTTAGTATTCCCTGAGTGATGACATTAGTGCTCAACTGTAGCTCAAAGGTGTCGGGAAGCTGTGATTTCCTGTTGTACGTAGGCGTCGATAGCACCGCGATTTGGCTAAACTGCTCATAACTGACTTGTCACCTTTATTTTTCACAGATCACATTATCACATTAGAAAGTTCATATCTATTTCGTCGCTAGGGTTTTGGCTTCTTGGGTGTGCATCAGCCTCATTCGAAGTACAAGGTTTCGCGAATGAAAAACTCGTTTTGCAGTTTGGGACTAACTTGACATTGGCCTATCATGTTTGTTTATCTCTCCTCATCTGTGATTGCCTCTCAATTCTGATTGTGATTATGACGGTAAGGTTTATGACTGTCATTACTGTTATGTCCTATGTCTTAACTTCAATCCTTTAATACTATGTATCTACCACCCTAATCCAATGTTTGTTTTAGTCAAATTTTTTTTAAAGTTTATGTTATATTTCAATAATTGTGTACTATTTACTTATTTATTCTTTGTATGTTTTTGATAAAACCAATAAAGAAAAGAATGAATAAAAATTAGATATTCATCCTCTCCTTCATACCACTTTAGACCTGCTTATGGAAGCAAAAATTTACCATTTCTAATATTTCCCAACCTGTATAATACGTCGACGGATAAGCCACACATTTTGGACGTCCTGTATTTATACAATGATACATTACCTTACAAACGTCGTCAGTACCGCCACACCTCCAACAACCCTCTGAATAAGTGTATAAGAAGCCATTACCGGGAACAATAACTCAAAATTATGCCATGCTGTAGGTGAACATGTGGACGTATGAATGCGTGGGAGTGAGACAACAATAGCTGCAACGAAATTGGTCCATTCTTCGCTGATCACCGGACGACGTTATTACTGTTCTGTGTACATTATTTGCTTTGAGATACAACCGATTGTTACTCGGTTAGTAGAGGTCTTCGGTGATTCTGCCCTGTAGCGCCATTGCATATTAAAAGCGGTTGAACGCATGATATGATAATGACCTTGGCGTTGGTAAATACCTGGTAGAACTTTACAGAAGCACAAGTGGCGAAAATTGAGACTGAAGGGATAGGCTGTAACCTCCACCAAAGGCTCACTAGGATCACATATTACAGGCTAGCAACAAGTTGTAGAGTAAGGTATGTGCTAACCAGAGGTGTTGAAAAAGTAACTACCTCATAGTAACGAGTAACAATCCGAGCACCAAATGATTACTTGGATTACTCAGTTTTCGGTACCCGTACGCGATCGTTGATTGGCGACGCTGGTTGCTTGGCATCCCACATTCGGGTGCTATGTGTAGACTAAGCTCCACATAGAAGTTTTCATATCGGTACATGCTTAATTGGAATGCCCATAACTTCAAAAAGTTACTTGCCATTCCCTTAAGCCATATACAGATCAAATGTCTAACTAAAAGACACGCTTTTGGAGAATTTCTACTAAATGTAAAGCATTTTCAGTTCTTAGGCACATATGAGTCATATATCCTGTCGTAAAATATCTCATTTTACATGAAATTTGAAGATACAATAATGTCTGCATTAAGCACGGCAGATTTAAACAAATTATAATTGAAAAATTTTACAAATTCTAAGGTTATCTTCTTACAAGACAACTTAGCCAAACTGAAGCATAATATAGTCATTCCATTGAATTTGTTCAAATTCGACATTAGTCATTAATTAGATGACGCCCGTCGTCAAATCGATGTATTCAGACCACTCAGAGTAGTCATACTCGGAAGTAACGGGAATCGACAACTCTAGTGCTGACGTGTGTCACTTCCACAAGCTGACTATGAGAGCATACCTCAGTTTTTGTTCAGCCCCCTACTTGATAGCAGGATATCATGAAAAGAAGTTATCAATATCTTCCCTGACAGATCTAAGAGAGTAGATAGCTCCAGCTACGAAGTATATCCTAGAAGTAATAGTAATAGTTTATTGTTCTTTCCGACACATACATTGTATATAACTCATCAAAATGAATACAAAATTAAAAATATGAAAAGCAAACAAACATAAACAAATAATCCACAAACAATTGAAATCTTATAAAACGCAATATTCTGAGACGGCGTAATAGACTTCCTGGATACATTGCATTTCCGAAAAGGTACATATAATTGGTTACATTGTCTTGTATTTAGTCCATGAATATCTTTATTCTTTAAATAGTTTTCTAAATTCACGTACGTTAACACAGCCAATTCATATGTGTATATATAAACCATGCAAAGTAAGAATTCTATATCTTTTAAACAGTTCCCTACAACTATGCATACTATTTACTTTAACAATGATCACTCTTTTCTGACATATAAATACATCAACCATTGCACCTGAGGTACCCCAGAAGCAAAGGATTTAACCTGTGCATGGTATAGACTGATAAGTTGATCTTCACTTAGAGCTCTTCGTGGGTTCTTATAAATGTATCAGTGTGAATTTAGAACTGACATCAAATAAGTACCTGCAATGTGCTTTAAAATTTAAATATTCACCTAAATGTACTCCAAAAATTAGTGTCGTCATGGAACTTGATCTGTTTGTCATTTAACCTGATATTCATTTCATCTAACTTATTCTGTAGATTGTGCAATCTTACCACGGCAGCCTTCTCTGTGTTAAAAAATAATTGAATTTGTGCAAACCATTTCTAAAGATGCTTCAAAATGTCATTAAATTTAGTGACCAACACATTATCGTGAGGATCTGAAATTATAATTGAGGCATCGTCTGCATACAATGTAAAATTTACTTGGCCATTGAACAATTCACCCAGATCATTTATATACAGTTTAAACGAAAGAAGCCCTAATATAGATCCCTGGAGAACTCCAATATCAATATCATCCCATGAAGACTGGGCTTGCTTTATTTTTGTACTATGATTGTGCAATAAAGAAACATACTGTGATCTGTTTTTCAAAAAAAAAAAATGTTTGATCCATGTGAGAGAACTGTCAGTAATTTCGTAATCATGTAGTTTTTTCAACAATATTTCATGACTGACGCAGTCAAATGTCCTGCTGAGATCAGAAAAGATCCTAACAGGACATTCGCCAGCGTCAATCAGATCAATTAGTTTTCTATAAAATGAATACATATATCGCTGTAGTGGTGGATTTATTATTACAGAAACCATGTTGTTCACCAGTTAGTTTGTTATTATTGACAATGTGTGAATGTAACCTCTCTGAAAAATAGTATTTAAATATCTTTGAAAAACGAAAAGTAATTATTCATATCGGTCACTCTCTTTAAATATTGGCACAACTTTGCCTTTCTTCAGTACATCAGGAAATTTACCATCACAAAAAGAGAAATTTATTAAGAAAACAAGTGGTTTGGTTATGCTTATATTAATGCTCCTTTTACTAAGAAGTTTGGAATTTCATCAGGTCCAGATCACATTTTGTTTTTTAACTTTGTATGTATCATCTCAAAAAACTCTTCATCGGTGAAAGGATATAAAAGTAAATCATGATTATATTCCTGAACTGGATAGTCACTTAAGTTCCTAAAACTGGTTGCTTATGTTATTTTTCCTACAATAGATTTCGGAAAATCATCCTTAACGGCAAGTGATGACACAAAAAAATTGTCCACAGGGGTATTACAAGTAAAATTGTAGGCTCTGCATGAGTTTTGTGTTGCTTTTATATTGATTACTCTGCAGTCAGAACTAGGATTGTGTTAAAATGGGCAACCACGCAAGAAAAAGTTATCTATATTTGTCAAATTATATGAATGATGCCTCAAATGTTAAAATGTCTGTAGAGTTGCAACCTTGGTCAAAAATTGGTATCTACGTACCAAATTAGAGTCCTAAAAGACCTTTGAGCAGTAGGTAAAATTGGTTCGAAGCGACAAAAAATGGATCTCTAGCCTACGTACAGAAAAGAAAAAAGTATCCTTGAACTCGAAGACAAATCCGGAGGATATAGCTTACCTGATGTTAACCTAAAATATGGTCTCTATATCAGTTTTTTTAACTGGGCCTCCTTATAACCTTGCAACTCAGATTGCTAAAGATCACGTCTGTATGTACTAAATAATCCTATTGTATATATTGCGCTTACAAGGATTCTTTTAGTAAATGTTCGTCTAGATTTAAGCATCGACACCAACTTTGGAGAAAAAATTCCTAGTTTCACGATTTTATAAGTAGCAGTTTCTGTATCGAAGCTAAAGTTACTCCCAAGCTTTCCTTCATTGCAATTTGGTTGCCCCCTACCCCTTACTGATCTTTGATGACTGGTTCTCGTTTCATCTAATTTTTAACGCGCTTGCCTATGCGTTTCTTTAGTGATATTTTAAAATAGGTAAGAGAATTTAAATCTCTCTCTCTATCTCTCTCTCTCTCTCAATTGATGAGAAAAATACTACACAATAAAATTCTGAAAATGGCTATATTTCATATATTCTCTTTTTAATAATGAAACATGAACATTAACTTATTCCTTAAAAATTATGTCAGTTTTTCCAATAATACCTGTCACCCGAAAACATTATTTTTCACATAACTATCAACTTCGCGCATAAAACAAACCGTTCATATAATCTGAGGTTATGTTTTTATTAGACCGTCTTGTTAAAATTATTAACAAAATTCGTTAATTTAGCTTATTTTCAAAGGCCCTGAACTTTGGGTCACTATTGTGGCCGCATTTTACGAAAAAATTTCTTTCGCATAGATTCTTCGTTCAGTTGTGATCGAAAATCTATTTTAGAGATCATTATGTTGTAATTCTATGACACACATTTTTATAGACAAATGCATCACTAGATAATCTTATGTTTAACCAACTGTATGTATGGGCAAGAGAGACAGAGAGCGGCATAGAACGTTGTCTTTATTGTTAAATATAGGTCAGACTCATGTGACTTTCTATGACAAAATTTCTACGATTTTAATACAAGACGTTCTAAATACTTCTTTATGTCCTTCGACGTATTATCATCGACCTAATATTGACTTCTGCATTATACTGGTTTTATTCACCACTTTGGGAAAAAAGACAAACGCTTAGAAGTAAATATAAGGTTTTTTAAATTCGTCATGCAATCTTCTTAACCTATTTTGTGGTGGTGATAACGTAATCACAATTTGAAATGTTTGTTGGAAACTTCGTATATCTCCAAAAATTATGCAATTAAAATTAAAATTTAATACCTCAATTATAACACAAGGCGATGAAACATGACCATTCATATTATCCGTCCTACATTAATGGGTGAGTCAAAGGACCCTAACGTGTGCTTCTCTTTTTATGTCGCGCAGCTGTAGACACCTTCTCACCTACGCCTATCTTAACATCCCATCGAACCATCTGACCAAGAAACTTTTCTAAATACAATGAAAGGGTGCAACTTTCTTACATCTTCATCAGTTTTTTGTTCTGAATTCATGTTTAAATGCATCTCATTGAATATTTTATTCATCGATACATTTGATGGTTGGGTGTGGAATAGAGACGTGCTACCCACGTTGCTTGGGTCTGTCGTACCTTTGTTTTTTTATGTGGCCAAGGTATAGGAAGAAAGAAAAAAAAGATTATCGAGGTGTTTTAGGTTTACTTAGAGGCAGTTGGTATATACGAGAATATGTGTATCGGAAAGCAAAGTAAACATTTTCAGACCTTCGGCTTTCTAAAGTGAATAATTAGGTATGCGATCCAATTCTAAAATGATGGAAAAATCAGTTCATAGAAAATAGGCAGTTTTCTTGTTGAAAACGGGAATTCTGTAGTAATGTTATCATGAGAATTCTTCAGCAGTATTTCAAAATGTGGAAAGTAAGGTTATCATATGGAATGAGACTTGTCTCCCGCACGTGGTCCGTCATGTCCAAAATTAGAAAAACAAAACATCAGACATGAATTAAGATTATTGTATATTTCAAAGTTAATACGTCAAACAAAGGCAATGGAATCAGAACTGTGCTTAAGCTGCTCTTACCATGGCAGACCACTAAACTTGAATCTTGTAGTGCATAATTCGACACTACTTTTTAACAGCAAAATTAGAGAGTTTGTGCAAGACAGTAAGAACTTCCATTTGATTTAACATCGATCTGTCATTATTGTTGCATTCCTGTACACCGTGAATTGAACGAATTACTATTCTTAGCTTCACCTCTATTTATTAGTATTCATTCAGAGATGTTCTTAATTAAGTTCCACCCTTTACGCTATTTAAAATAAATGATGTTTGTCAACCTTGAAGTACTGCGAGACAAGCGTTAGCTTTTGACAACTCCTGTATTGAGAACTATAACAATATTTTAGTAGCTAATGGTTATTCAACTTTTCTCGACTTATCCTTTGAGCGGCCTTGAAATACCTACTAGTCAAATACTATTGTAGATACAAAGTGATCTATGATTTGGATTCAACAACCGCGAAAACCTATACGACACGCATCAGGAACTGAGTGCTAGACTAGACATGCACAAGCATGAAGTGACCTTGAAATGACCTTGAAATTGATTCCTGTACCATGAAAATGACGACAGGCGGTTGGGCTGAACTGCTCGGCTTCTTTCAAAATGTCGTTGACGTAAGTGAATGCTCTCGTAGAGGCAAACTAACTTCATATTAGAATTTAGCGACCCAAATAGCCCTTCTATACCGCGGTTCTAGTCCACTGTACGGCACTGAGAGACGTTCAGGGAATCGAAAAGCCCACAGCATCATTGGGACATTTTGCCTTGAGAGAGTTGAGACTCACACGTAGTATATACAGAATTGTCCAAGTTCAGTTAAGCTTGCCTGTCTCATTACTCGTCTGTGCTGTAGGTATTTTATAACCAGTTCTGGATCAGTCAGTTTCAAAGCTCCAATGGCTATATCGCCTACATTTTTCTAGACACTGCATTGATTTTTAAGATCTTACTGTGAGAGCAGCCGACTGAGTAGCGGTTATACAAATACCATGGAGGGTGCATGCATATATATCCTACAATGGACTGAAGATAATTAAATCCAAACTCGCTGTCTCCTTTTGAGTAGTTTGGAGCTTTTCTAATTCATGCAGCTCCTGGTCTAATAATAGTATAAATATTGAGCTCCGACCGAGTGGTGCCGTAGAGGATTATTCCTGACATAACTATTGTAAGCTCTATTGCATTAATATTTGAATCCAGCGTACGAATTTTGCCGCGTAGAACAATAAGCGAAAATTGAAATTTTCGGCGGCACGGATCCCAGCAAGCCATGTGTATCGTCATATTCATTGCAGACTTTATTTTGCTTTATAGTGTAGTCAATATGGCATCTGGCTGTCACTGAGCTGCGTCTCATGCAATATGCGATACCTCGAATTTTAGAAAAAATAACAAACAACATACTTTCGTTATTTCAAGTTTGATAGTAAATGTTGACACTTGTCCAGGAGCACTTATTGATTATCATTAGGGTATAGACAAAATCGTCTCTTCAGGGACCACACTAGGCATCTAATGATACGTCACATGTCACATGTGCTCACATATTTTGTACCTTATTTTGTCTTGTACCAAAAATTGTATTACCCATTTTTACTGAAGGCTATTGATGACCGGCACGGGTATCACGTATCTTGAAAAGTGACATTATGCCGATTTTTTTTGACATTATGTAGGTTTTTCGCCAAGACGTTGACTTAGCACTTAGTTGTACGTGTTGCCTAAACGTCATGAGGCTTGTTATCAATCTTTGGCTCTGATGTGATGTAAAATCTGCTTCTGAGATGGCATTACTGGAGGTCTAAGCTGTAACTTGTATGTGTTGATGATAATTACATTGGGTTCTTGTCTCAAATACACTTAATTGAGATTCAAAGCTAGAAATTAGTTGCGCATCCACTTTATCTTATCCATTCTGGAAATTACATATACAAATTTGTTGAATTTCAAAAATGAGGGAGATAAGAAATAATTATATTCACTGTACACTGTCGAATTACAAGCCATATACATGCTAACAGTAATTACACACAACGCGGCCGCGGCGATGATTTATATTATTATAACTTTGAACATAACCTCTCTTCAGAAAGCACAACATATAAATAACCCGTCTATTCAGCATATTCAGTAATGATTTTCTCACACAGCAAATATCACTGATTCTATACAGATGCAGATCAATACACATAATCATCCAGATGCGATCTTGTTATTCAAGCAAGCTGTGCAACCAGTAATGCGTGTATAGTTTAGTCGAGTGATTCCTTCATAGATGGACGAAAACGATCCTAGTGAGCAAACGTGGAATCACTGTTTGCGTCCTAAAAACTACCTAGTCTGCAAGTTGACATCTTATAGGTCTTTTTTGACGTTTTGTAGGTTTTTTACATGATATCCGTGCGGGTTATTATTCGATTGAGGACAAAAGATAGTTTGTGAATTCAGAAAGATACGCACATGAATCTGAAGTTGTTTCATACTGTTAGGCGAATTGACTAAAGCTCTAATTTGGTTTCCCAATGTTGAACTGTATTTTTGGTTAGGTGTCCTCTTCGTGAAACATGTTGACGTAATATTTTGCAAACTTATGTTTACAATGACTGTACTACGATATCTACCAACGAGAACAATAGAAATAATAATAGAATCAATTAGAGCTGCTTCCGCTGAGGAGAATTCGAAAACAGAGAATACTAATTAATTGAAAGCGCAAATATTGAAGTTCTCGTTCCATCTTCTCTTATCTTCAGTAATAACTTTTAAGAAAATTAATATTGAAATTGGAAATTGTCTGGAGGAACACGAATTTTGGAATATTTATTGAGTTGTCTCGACGATGGCGGGGCTTGATTATGACTCAACAGGTTTTTTAGATCTAAAAGCATTGCACAAGGAAATGTATATTATGCTCTTGCTACATAAATGCATGACTAGGAGGTATTGTTATTATTCGTGTTTTACTTTACTTCTTCTTCATGAGTGTCTAAAGTATTAATAACTTGTAAGTATAGTTTGCGTATACTGCTTAAAACTGTCGCAGCGACACACAATATTGAAGTTTGGCTCGAAATCCACTCTTCTCTTGTCTTCCAAACGACGAGCAAAGCCTCTCCTTAGGATGAGTGCCGCATTACTTAACATAAATGCGAAAACCAGTTATTCTAACGGAGGCAAAACCTTTGGGCCACTTTATTGATCTTGGTTTTATCCAGCATTACTGGTAGATTTCTCGACGTCTACCGAGGAACCGTCCTTGGTTTGGGGGTTGGCGGTCAGCGTTGACAAACTGACAAAAAATGCTTAGATACTGCTACGCTTATATTGAGCTGACTGAAGTACATTCCTCTTGATGGTTTTTGGCGGTTAGGTCACGATATCCAAGCGGATTGTCTTAACTGTACAAAGAATTAATCCAAAGGGACCATCTATCTGGCAAAACCCCATGTAAATTATACTAAATTACAACAACATGTGGTTATATAAGCCATCAGCTGATCCGTGGACGCCCTTTTTGTTTTGCCTTGTCTGTTATCATTTTGTTTACAGATGTCGGTACATTGGCCGACGAAAGTCGGAGATATTCGGGTCACTCACAACAACGTCTAAAAAGCAGAAACTAATAAAATCCTAACAAAGAAAGCCACCATCAAAGAGCATTATCGAATTGGAAGTGAAAAGGCCGTCGTGAAACTCATTCTTGTGGGGTTTCCTTAAGCTCTCTAAGTTCGGCAGCGAGATCGCTACTGATCTTTGATTTGATTTATCGGATTAAAGGGAAACCCTGTCGAGTCGTCGTCAGAACACATCCTCTGAAATACATTTTTCTTTCTTTAGGGTATCAGTGGTGATGTGACGTGCAGCGTCGATGAAACAGACACACAGCTAGCAGGGATAATAAATTTAGCTTTGCGGGTGACAGTCGTATATATACCGAGGAAGGTGTCGATCGGGGAAGAAAAATGGGTTTTGAGAGCTTTCGAAGAAGCGGATTTGCCTGCGTGAGATGCATGCTCATTTTTTTTAGAGCAATCTTCTTTATTGTCAACAGCGGCATAATATCAGACTTGCAAAGGGGGTATCTAGCATCTTCCAAACGATATTGTATACTAGTTTCACATTCAAGGAGTGAAATATTAATTCGTGATTCATTCTGACCTTTACAGTTTGATATTCCAAACAACCACAATAACAACCAAAAACGACTCGCAAATGCCTAAAAATTTTTGACCCCACCTAAAAAAGTTTGAAGTTTGAATACAATCAAATATAATCACCTACTAAATCGCCGTTGTCAAGGCGGTCAGATTTTGGAAGAGCTACACCTACATTACCAGTATACATATGAGTAAAGGGTTTTCTTGCAGAAACAAGAGAAATTCGTAATTCACCTCACTACTTGGCTATTCCTGCGTTTTGTTTTTTCTGTTTTTTCATTTCTGTTAGTTTTTATGTGTTCATGCATAATAAAGGAATTAATGATGAATATATAAAGGCAATACTCCAACAAGTTTTCAGTTAAACATCTACAATGACTGATCTATGGACACAGTGTTGTACAGGGTGTTTCAGAAAGACGTGTCAATATTTCTAAGGTAGGAAGTACGTTCAAGAATAACAAAATAAGTTCCTATAAATATGGGTCTAAAGATGTTCCCCTGTCGCGATTCAGGGTGAGAAGGTTTTATTTACGAAATAAAAAGAATATATCCACGAAGCGGGTAAATATAATGAATTAGGATTTTAGACGTGAGCTCATCATCAGCAGAGTTTCCCGGCTCAAACTAAATCTGGGACGTAGAAACTGGGATACCTAGACCCCTATCAGGAAATATTTTCTACACCGCCCTTCTTCTCATGGAATTGCGCACTCGTGAAATATCCCTGGAGTGTTTTTTATTCTATCACAAGCTTCAAATATTCTTTCGCTTAATTTCTCTACAGTATTAATGGAACTTGTGTACACTAGTATTTTAAGATAGCCCCACAAAATGAAATCTAAACTGTTGAGGTCTGGGGACCTTAGTGGCCATTCTTGGGGCCCACCGCGGCCAATCTAACGATTTGGATGAACAGCTTGTAAATGATTACGAACCGCTACACTGAAATGCGCTGGTGCACCATCATGCATGTACCACATATTGTTTCTTATTACTAACGGAACATCATCAAGCAGCAATGGCAACTGTTGTTGAAGAAAATTGAGGTAGGTCTGTCCGTCAAGTCGTCCCGACAAGAAGAATGGACCAACAAAGTGGTTGCCAACAATTGCTGCCCATACGTTAACCGAAAATTGGTGTATAAAATTGGTTTCGGTGACGGCATAGGTATTTTCTTCTTCCCACAAATATTTATTGTGGAAATTCTGAATGGCATTTCGAGAAAAATTAGCTTCGTCCGTGAACAAAATCATTGAATCAAATTGCGGATTTTGTGTCATTTTTTACCACTGACAAAAGATTACACGCCTTGGAAAATCAATGGGAAGTAATGTCTGCACTCTTAAAATATGGTAAGGATATAACAAAAAATCCACTAAAATTCTCCAAACAATTTGATGGCAAATATTTAAGTGTCTAGCGATCTTCCTCGTACTCGTTTCAAGATGTTCTTCGACTTCGTGCAGCACTGCTTCCTCAATTTCAAGTGTTCTCACACTTAGAGGTCTACCTTCAGATGTTCCTTTTCGGACAGAACCAGTTTCAACAAGACGACGATGAATATTAGATTATCTGGCAAAGCACGATCGGGATACCTCTGGTGATAAATCCGTCTGGCTTGTTCACCATTACTGTCGGCAAGGCCATATACGTAATGCATTTCCGCCATTTCTGCATTTGAATAATTCACCATTATCAACAAGTAACATTGTAAAAACTAAATAATGAAAAAGATGTCACAACGAACAGGATTGACTAATAGAGACTTGTCAGATGTTAAAAGCTAGTGACACATTCTTCAATTATTACATTAGTTTTCTTGGACAATAGAACGATTTTTACTCAAAAATGGCGCATCGAAGGAGAACAATTCGCGAGAGGTCATTTGTTTTGAATGGGGAATTCAAAAATATTTTTTATTTGGTCAAAAACCATTGGTGTACCAGTTTTTTCTTAAAAAATGTCGAAGTCAATACCCGTACGCACTCCACTGTTAAAGCTAAAAATTATTTTTGCATCGAAAAATATGCAACTTTATTAACTTTCACTACTTACTAAATATGAGTGACACATCTGAAGCGGTTCTGAAAATATTAGTTAATTTCCATTTTTGTCCTAAAACATCAACACCCTGTATTTTTGTAAGGAATTTTTTCATGTAGATTCACACCCTTAAATATTCGCATATCATTAAGGAACATCCTGTATAAAAAGTAGCGAAATCTCTTTCCATAAACACTTGAAAATATGTTACATCTAGCTCCCGAATAATACGTTTTGTACCAAAACTGACTTGAGCATTCCACTCACTAGAACAAACGCGTACAACAGGCTACTTCAGAAAAATGTTCATTGATACTGCAGTTTGAAGGAGGTTTGAGGATTTGGTGTTACAACTCTCTTTACTGAGGTGTGATTTGACAATATGTTAAGAAACTCCACCCTGCAGCTTATATTTTTGTTTAGGAATGACATATATTGCATGTATAATTTTTAATGGTTTGTCAAGAATTTAAGAATGACAGTATCCAGAAAAGTCTTCTATTCTGTAAGTTATAAAAAGCAAAGAAAGTTGATTGTTAGGCCGGGTTATACTAGCGACAATATATCATGCATGTAGTAAATTATTGCCTATACATTTTTTTAACATTACCTCTGAATAATGGGCATTGATTCATTCGATTTCCAATAAACCTATTGCTAGGCGTCACCCTAACCCAGTTAGTATATTCTAACCACCCCCGGTTAGCTGCTTACGTCTTCCAGGCATTCCTGCATCGGAATTAAACGGAGAGAAATCCAAATCCAATTTAAGTTGGCTACAGAACGAGCACGGTGCGCGACTGTCGCCTGTCAATCCCGCCATGGCTTCCTTCGATGTGTCTGTTCCCTGAACACATCTCACCCCCGCAGCAGTATATCCAACAATACACAGCAACGCCACTATTGACGATCCACTTACCCCCTACACCCGATCTTCAACACATAATTGACCATGGCAGCATTTCGCAGAATATTTTTTATACATAACTGAAGCAAATATTATTGAGCCTCCTCCAACTATTTGTCAGCTAGCAGAGTAATATAAATAATATAGTACTGCCACACGATTTTTTTTAGTAAGACACTGGTCATTGCAAACTGCCTCACCACATGAATGGGCTGGGCACACGGCTGGGGACGGCGGAAGTCGTTGGCTGTGGAGTTTGCATGGTGTGCAGATGCCCTGCAATCGCCAGAGTCACACTTGGAAGAATACTACTACAGGCAAGAGTCCTGAGACATAGTTGTCCAAACAAGCTGATCGACTTTCCCTGAAAGTCGACGTTCCTAGGATAAGTATAAGTATGTGTGCGCCACAATAGATCACTGAGTCGCAGTGGAGGATAGTGATTGGCGCACTCACGAAAAACCTAACCTAATTACCGCATGCTTCCATATTAATTACTCTCACATATTTTTATATCAAATGTGATCATACTCAGATCCACTATTACACGCTTGCAACTTATAGAACAGTGAAGGCTGGCGAAAAACATACGATATGAATGTGTTCTGGGATTGTAATGGGCCAATGTTGGCTGATCTCCTTTAAACCGTGGAACCGTTACTGACATCTACTATTCGGAACTGCTGAGTTGGTGCAGTAAATCAGCCCAGGAGAGTAATAACTGGCCACCCTAGATCAGCAACCTTACAGCCCAAAAACGTCGTCATGTGACCACTATACGATTGGATTACTAAAAAATGCCCATGGTGGACAGTAACTTATGACAAACGAGGAGCTACAAGAAACAATTTATATGCAACAGGTCTTATGGACGTGCGAAAACTGTTTCTGGTAATGGGCTTAAAATCTGCCACAACCTTGGAAGAGATGAACTGGCAACAGAGTGACTATCTCCTGGACTATCCAGAAAAGTAATAAAACTTTAAGGTAGAACTAATTTTAGGTACTATTATTTTTCTTGAAAAAAGCACATTCAAACTCGCTTAAGAATGCCGTGTCATTCTTAGAGTTACATTGCTGTATAATATTCGATGTCCTGTGGCCTAAACGCATCTCGCCCCCGCAATCCGCCATGCCACCCCCCTGAATCCCACTTACACCCTCTTGAGTCCCGCCAACATTCAATTAACGGACTAATTGGAGCCGATCGAGCGGCAGACATTCGGGATGTGTCGGGATACAACATGTCTCCAGACGAGATGAGACAAGCGGCTTTTTCTTTAACAAGGAATTGTCGATTTAGGTTATCTAGTTTCTTGTATGCTTTATTTAGAAAATGTACATAGTTGTAACGTTAACGTTACTTGAATTATCCAATGTGCTATACCCTACTGATTACCTACAGCCTTATACTATTGGTTTCATGAACGGACGCAATACATTCAGATCCACGTTATTTATTTCATATCTATATTCGGTAAGAAACTTTAAGATAGCCTGTTGAAAACTTACCTCAAATGACTTAGTTGTCATGTTTAATTTTCATGGATCCCTCAACCAACAAATCTCTGTTAATACTAGAAAATGTAGTATTGCCAGGGTTAAGTTGGCCATGTCAGAAGCTATTTCTCCCAAAACGTGGTGGTAGCATTGCTACCTGAGTGCTACTAATGACATAGTTTATAGTCGATGACAGATCTAATGTACTATATCTATCTGCATTTTTTGGCCTCTTTATCATACCAGTACACTTATACAATGTCCATTTTGAATCTAAATGATGATGAAAACTTAGAAGGCACTAATATCGTTCCAAATAATAGTTTGGAATTGGATCGTTCCCATATGGGCACAGTAAAAACTCATATACCTTGACTGAATCATAATTAAAACTGCTCCAACAGGCCTATGCTCGTATCACGCAGTCCTAGCAGTGACTTGTGTTATATCTCCTCATCGCTTGGCTTCCGAATATATTTTTGGAAATTATTATCCAAATCTGCCTCTGCCTTTAACCTTTTGAGTCGTGTTAGTATTTTTATTATCAATTCATTCAGTTTACATGATAGATATACAAGAAGGTACCCAAAAATAATCACAATAGCACTGCAGTGTTCGGAGCTTGTGTAGTATGAGTACACATTTCTGCCCCTAGAGGCGTACAGCGCAACTCAGTGCCACCTGAGTTGTCGATCTGGCTTGTTTCGTTCCTCTGTAGCCATTATTTTTGCTAGAGCAAAGGGCTTGTTTCGTTTTTTACGATATCAAGCTTTAGTGAACAACGTGTGGTTGTGAAAGTGACAGTCAGAGACCATCTACCACCTACGGACAATCACAACATCCATAGCCAAGAGAAAAATTTCTCCTGGGACGGGACTCGAACCCGCACAGCACACGGCGACTGATCAGGAGACCGAAGAGTCTACTACTGCGGCCACCGCTGCTGCCTGAATCGATGAAAATGTTGAAAAAAATCACGACAATGATGCACCTGCGTACACAGCCATCTGTGTTCGACAGTTTCTGGCTAAAAATGGCATGGTTCCGTTGCCTCACGCACCTTTTTCGCCTGACCTGGCTCTGTGTGATTTTTTCTTATTTCCAAGAAAAGGGGCATGAAAGGACGCCGCTTTGACGACATTGAAGAGGTCAAGAAAAAAAAACGAGGAAGGAGCTGCCAGACATGTCTAAGGAAGACTTCAAAAAATGTTTCGAGCATTGGAACATGGAAGCACCGGTGGAACAAGTGTATTAGTTGAAGTGGACATTATTTTGAAGGAGATAAGGTTACTTTGTGAAAAAGTTGAAAATAAACAGCTTTTAAAAAATAATTCCGGTTATTTTTGGGTACTATCTCGTACCAAATAAGTACTAGAAAATGAAATTACCCTTCAAAGTATTACACAGCCGCTCAACATGGGTAGTATAAATGGCGATACCGGCTAGATCATGCCTTCCTAATAAACAGATTCGACTTGTAACTTGACTTCCTATCCTCCGAGTTACCAAGTTATCCAAATCATACCGCGTTTGCACCGGTTACAACAAGGTTTGTCAGTATAGAACAGCATAAAGTACCATCTATTACCAGAGTCGACCGCTGTTAAAGTGAAGACAGCAAGCTGTCTATTGGAAGTCAATCTCAATTGGCATTGTCAGCTGGACTATCATTTTGGCCGCTAGATGCCGTCGATTCTGGTGCTATAGTAGATACGATCTAACCGCCAGTGAATAAGCTAGTAATATAGCTTTAGTCCGTCCGACTACATAAGGCCGACTATGGACAGATGTTCCGTGTCAACTGGCAACTCGTCAGCATGGTCTAGGCTTGGAATCAGGTAGGACAACGACCAAAAATTGAAACTCATTCTCTATCCAGAGTATCAGGTCTATCGAAATAAGACAACACAAAGTGTCATTTATCATTCTGATGCTATAGTAGATACGGTCTGTTCGCCATTTAACAAACTGGTGGTGACCCGGCTGACAATGACTTTGATGCAGTTCCAACCGCTTGCAGTTTTCGCTCTCGGGGTGGTCAATTCTGGTAACAGATAGAACTCTCTGTGCTGTCTTACTTTTAAATATTTTATAGTCTGTGTAGAGGAATCAGCTGTCGCTTCAACATACTAAATATGTAAGGTTGTATGAGGATATGCTCTTTTCAGGGTACTAGGTGCTTATCATTTTTGAACAATACTTATACTACACCATGATAAACATGAATTATAATAGCATTAGTTTGCTTCAAATAACTACAATTTCCCATTTTTCGATGGACTTCAGCGAAAAATCGTTTGTTATGCTTGCTTCAAAGTCGCAAGTTGAACATTTCGTTAGCTATAATTTCATTGATGATAAAAGGCCTAAGTCACACGCGATCAGTAGGTATCATGGCATCATCGGAATACCATCAGCAGCGAACTAAACCGGTTGTGAGTTAGTAGTCTCTCCAGAAGACTAGTAGTGCGCTTTGAGTCAGGTTCGTCGAGTATGAATCCAGACCCTTGCGGTAAAAGGATATGGCAGAGCTTCCACCGTTAGCTCATCTTTTACTGATCAGTGTTCGGTAGCAAGTGACTCTGGCTTGTTTACGTATCTTGATTTTTCTTACTGATAGGCAAGGGGGTACATCTTGACTGTGAAAAAGAGATGGATGAAACATTCCGAGCTCTTCACTATTGGCCCAGATGTGATTGCTGGTCTTGCAGTTATAGATAGCTTGAAACATGGTGATGATTTAGATGTTGTGAAGTTATCAGCAACTTATCAATGCCATCCTACTTGAAGTGGTGTTCCCTCCCCGTCACCTCAATAAACTTCCAATATCTCATTTTTTTTGGCATGTCATATTGCAAGGTTCTCAGTAATCCATCTAGGGAACTTGAGAAAACGTGTTGTTGATCTCCACCCATAAAGTATCTATTATTACCAGGTTCTACTATCTGAATATTTTCTATACTTTTGTAGACGTGTTCTGATGAGTTTCGCACAGTGAATGTTGGTGCATAAACACCGGCAAGCAAATTTTTCGGTTACAGGACACCGTGAGCATATTCCGAATACAGACGCGAACACACGGGCATATATTTTTTATCTCATTTTAATTTAAAATCCCCGCGAAAACAAACAAACACACCAACGTACACAGACCAAATCCGAATTAGGCGGAATGCAAAGTAATGTTTCGAAATTAATACCCTTATATCTGCAGTGGCGGATATGTATAGGGTATACTGGTCTAGAAACTTGAATGAAGAGTAAAAACTAAAATCGTAATAGCAGAAGTAGTGGAAAATAGGAAACAAAGTTACACACATCGCAGTCAATGGCCAATCATTGTATCAGGCCCATGAAATCCTTTGATCAACATGGTTTGGAGAACTACTAAAAATTCAGCGTACGGCAAGTATCTTCCATTAGAATTTTGATCTGTTCATCTGTTGACACATAGTAGAATATGTCGCCCAGGAAAACTTTAGTACAAAATGGTGTGGAACGGAAAGTAACCTAACAGAATATCAGCCAATTTGATTTGACTGAGAATCATTTATTATAAGAATCTATTGAAAGAATATGTCCAAAAACCTGCTAACACTTAGTAGCTGAGTTAGAATGGCGTTGAGGTGGTTATTGAGCTTCCAAAGAATGACCAAAGCGACCAGCATATCACTTTGATGTTTTTTTTAAGGTCACACTTCTTCGAATTTACAATGTTTGTGTACTCTGTAACACATAAGCCATACTGAACTTTGACGGAAAACCATTTTGCACTAGAGTGGTGCGGAACCCTTACCAATAAAAATTTTATTTCAAAGGAAGCAGTGTCTCTTAACGAGTCGCCCTAGTTTCAGCCAAAACAACCTTACACCGATCCTCCTCCTACACAAACTTGCATACATTTATAAAATCCCAGTAATCTTTTTAGTTCCTAATACATATAATGCTTGCGATGCAGATCCAGCTTAGCGATATACGTACGTGGGGGATTAAATAATTTTTGCGAAAGGCCCTAAGGGCAATTCCAACCCTTATATGCCTGCCATCGTTAAATATTGAAATGCATCGCTTCCTTTTTCTGGACCACCGCTAAAACGTTATACGGACGATGCTGATTCATTACGTGTTTTGACGTTACTTAATGTCTGGAATTATGGAAGCGGGAGTTATTCCAGACGCAAAAGAGTACTCAGGTGGAGTTAGCACTGGTGATTCGGCATACTTATTGAAGCAGAGAGAAATAGGTTTCCAGTTTTTGGTGTTGTGATTATCGTTGTAGGTGATAAGTTGTTGATAAACCCCATCTTTGTCTGGCCAATGAAACCTAATGTATTTAAAATTCCTCTGTAATGTATACGTTTTGGTCACAACGGTGACCTTCTTCGGTACATGACACTTGACAATTCTAAAGAAGGTCACCATTGTATACATTAAAAAAGCAATCTTAAATACATGTGATTTCATTGACCAGACAAACATAGGGGATTATCGACATCAAAACCACAGATGTTACGTGGCAAAATGTGTTCTGTCAATAGAAATACGACAATTGCATAGGGTGATATGCTTATATCAAGCACGTTTTCACGCCAATTGGCAAAGGAAGACATTAACACAAAGTAACCATAATGCCTAAAACGAAATAGCTGAAAAAATCTAAGCTAGCAAGCCATTTTGATACATCTCCGAAAAAAATTTGTCTATGATCGTTCATCATAATAACTCGTTTATGCTGTAGGTGGGAATGGTAACTTCAGTAGTCGCAATGCTTAATTAAGCCTATCTTATAGAAAAAAATCTTGAAGGCAATGTATAATCCAGGGAAACTATTCTCATTCTCATTCTCTTTAATGTCTGCTGTCGGCCATACAACAGTACGGTCAACTTTAATTCTACTTGAAAGCTACTCTGAATTTTAAATCAGTCGTAGGTAAAATATTGTATGTACCTCCAAAGTAGTAAGCGTTCGTAACCGCACCCTTGACGCTTAACATACAGAAAAAACTATTATACGTTCAGGATTTAATCATCTGTATGGTTCGATAGTAAGAATCATTATCTGTTTCGAGGCTTTGAGTCAGTTTACTTGACGTCATTGTTGCTTCAGCGGTCTTTTTGGTTACAATGCTTCTTTCTAGGCAGTAGAAACGTTTCTATTTACTTTTATCCATAGGTGTAAAATATTATATGATCATGTCTGGCGTTCCAATTTCCACATTTTTTTTAAAAGTGTTTTTTCTGTTTGGTGTGATGGACAAAATTTTGCTATAGAAAGTATTCTATTGAATCTGCGTTTATAGGACTATACAAAAATTAACAAAAGATTGTTCTGAACAAAAGTTCACTGTTATTAAAATAGCAATAAAATATTTAAATGCAGAAATAGTATTGCCAAAAAATGAGAATATCATTTCACAGTTGAACATTGAATGATCAAAATCAAACACTATATGAAATATAACGGCATGCATAGCATCTAATTATTTTAACAGTTTACTTTTATCTCTAATTATTAGTCAGTCTATATTTTTCTCATGTATTTTTTGAAACAATCTCGCTACGGTTACCTTGCCAGTCGATGAAAAATCGCAAATTTGAGCAATTCCCAACCAAATTTGAAATGTTACAATGCCTAATCAGAGACTCAGTATCAATATCAACCAGAAACTTCGCACGTTTTCCAAAATATTACTTTTTACTTATTTTCTGAATGGACCAAGATAGACAACTGAAATTCGAGGCAATAAAATTGATCCATAAATCCTACGTTTTAGCGTGAGTGTGGTAGTTGAAAATTTCAAGCAGACGTTTAGGCGCCATTTTGGAGCAATTTCAAAATAAATTGAGAAGTCCTGTGATACCTCATTTTGGAGATTCTCATAAGTAGTTATGACCTCTATATAAAGTCGCTATATTTCAAAATAGCGATCTGGTAGGCTGTCAAAGTTGAGCCTTTTATACATTGAGTCGCTGATGACTCATAAATCAATCATCAAAACGCTATAGTGAATACCACTCGTCAAACACTCATTTCTTTCTTAGATATAAAGGAATTATTCACTCATATTCCAACGTCACTGAAAATTTATGAAACTTCAAAACGATTTCAAAAACAGGTCAAATCGTGGATTACACAACCAGCTCAATCAATCAAAGAATAGGCCCAAAAAATCAATATTAAACTTCAAGCAGTTTGTGTATATCATGTATGTATTCACGTGTGACGTCACCATATTATTACAATAGAATGAAGTTGTGATAGATCATTTTTATTGTTACTTTACAATTTCATCTCATCTCCCGTACTAAGCAGGATCTCACTAAAAATTTTTCAGATATGTATTTTATATAATCGCGCATGTGGGGTGGTCCGAATTCGCATTAGATTCCCCCATACCCTTTCTCCCTCTTTTATTTTACTTGCCGGCCATAATTAGAAATTAGCCCCTTTAATCCCCCAATGGCCTCCGCATATACTCCCTCCTCTGATGACCAGCGGCCTGCTTTGACCGGACTTCATTAATAAATTATCAAATTAGAAGAGAATGGTCGGCGCCATGGCAGTGGAAAGAGAAACAACCCTCAGATATGCTCATGGAATTCTAATTTGACTTCACCTGTCTCTGGAAATGGGAGAAATTAAAATATGTTCAACAGTATGTTAGCTCATATGTTTGGGTTCTAGACAAATCTCAGTTTTCTTAACTCTAAGTTTATATCAAAGTTACAGAGGTAGACGTTGAGCTATGTTTACCCTCTTCCAATTTTAGGTAGTCGGTTCTTGGTATTATTTATCCCATCTCATTTTTAGAAATTTTTCGATAGACTTCACCCACTGCTCACCCATACGGTGCAGAATTGCGAAGAAGCATCGTCTTCTTCTAGAATTGCCATGTAGATTCCTGTGAACATCGATATTCCTATCATATAGTTCTATTAATTCCAGCATCCTGTAGGTCCGATACATTGACGTATATACCTTAGCCAGAATAATTTTCTTATTCATATTATATATAACACGTGCTGAGCATTAAAAAGCAGGTTTGGCAAATGGTAAGACTCTGTAGTAGCTATCGCGGTTTGAGCCAGTGGGTACAAGCCTAAGCTGATATTGGGAATCGGTCGAAAACCTTAAAGCCATGAAGTCGTTGCCAGAAGTTATGAGCAATTTGGGAGTTAAAGACAAAGTTACAGGTACATACGTCTGGGCAACATAGAAACTACCCTTCGGACATATGTAATAGATATATCAGTTCAAGTAAAGCATCTAAAGAGCTACCGAACTTCAAATCAGTCGATGGTTATCTGATCGGAGAGCCAGTCAGTTAACAAATGTAGTCCACATTGTTGGAGGATTGACTGAACACACTAAGAAACCGATAGACTCTGGGTACCTAGACAAGCAAGAAATAAGATCGGACATAAAAAGTCCCTTGAATAGTACAATCACCAATTACCGCATAGGCAGATATCAGGAAGGAATAGAAACTCGCATTTTCAGAGATCATGCCTGGCCATGAAGGTCATGCTGAGGCTCTCAACAGGATGCTGTTATCCAAATCGTCATTGATGATTTTGAGCCTATAGTAAAGATCACGAGGAAACTCCAGCATGCCTCGCATGCCACTGTGGAGGACTGGAAAACCGGAGGTTCTATACGCGGTGTTAAGGAAATAATATTCGTAACTTTAAGAGGTGATTCTTTGCATTATTCTAAGCAAAGAAGTTCATTATAACTTATGTCCGAAAATCAATCGACGACCGAAACTGATTCATCGATTTTTTTACGTTTGTATGATATTTTTGTTGAAAATATGCCTTGGATTATTGAAAACATTTACGAAATTTTTTGTAGCTAATATTTTTAATATAATAGCGCCTTCAGTCCAGTACATTTACTTTAAAAAAAAATGACATAACCTACCGGTACGTGGCGATACACACCACCAATTCCTACGATTATCAGTCACTTATTTGAAACGATACGATGAACGAAAAAAGAAAAGAAAACAACATCCGTAAGTCACATAAAGTTACAGTTAAGTGTGTTAGTAATCACAACAACACGCGATGATAGTTACATGCAGTGCAGGCGGAATACGACGTTGCCATTTGTGTGAGGGATTTTGTTTGTCTGTTTTTCTTCGGAAGATTGTATTTAATAATAATGATAATAATAATAATAATAATAATAATAATAATAATAATAATAATAGCTTTATTGTCTAACAGTTTCCCATTTATAGGACAATTTATAAACATAATACAAAAGCAAAAAAAAGCGAAAAAAGCGAAAAGAAAACAACAAATGCAACACACGTATAAATTTGTAACATGAGCTATTGGTCCGAATAAGCCTTAGCTGCATTTAGCAGGTAATTAACATTTGTCGTAAATATATCACAGTAACATCCAATTCTGTTTAAGTTAGAGCACATTACCTATAACGGTGACCTGAGAAGAATATTTGTCCTAGCTCTAGGAAGCCCGAATATTTTATGATTGCGAGATGCAAACGTAGGAGTACGAAACTTGATCTGTTCCAGGATCATGGGGCAATCAATTAAATTGTTGATCATTTTGTAGCCAAATATTAATAAGCAAGAAAACTATTTTGTTAGAGACAGTTAATCAATAAATAGATGCAGGTATTGATACATTTTACGCTATTAGACATATTAGCATAAATTATAAAGGTACAAAATTAATTTTTTTCATGACTAAAAAGAACTAAGTTCAGCACTTTTTGCTCCGAAACGGTTGATTTTCGAAAATAGGTTATAATTAACTTTTTTGCTCGGAATAATGCAAGGAATCACCTCTTAAAGTCACGAATATCATTTCCCTAGCACCCTGTATATTTGGTGTTACGGATCCAAAAGCAGAATGCAACATGCATAGCCCTGTGTCAAGCACACGCAGTCTGGCAAGTGGATCAAAGGATAGATACAGTACTTCAGACAGTGGATCCGTTGGGTGGGTGATGACAGTGCAGCCTATTGTCTTTGAGGTTAGAACCAAGGACCACGCCTATATTTCACTATCAGTCCGATGATGCACTTCGCTTCCAGCAAATATTTGTATTAGAGCTACAACAGGTCCATAGTCTATTCCTGAAGGCGTAAGACTTGCCCGGCTCAAAATTGTAAGTTTGTACGCCACTGTTCTATTGGCTGTCGGATGAAAATTTACCTATTATTCCTTGATGAGACCGAACGCTGCAAGCCGCTGTTTTTCGATCCCTTAATATTAATGAGAGGCCTCTAATAATAAAGCTACACTATAAAATATTCAATTAACGACCAGGAGCTCCGAGTTTGCAATATGCCAAAGCGTTTGGATAATTTGGTGTTAGCACACGAAGCAGGTTGGAAATGTTTGGGGTCTAAGGCACCGTCAGAATTTAAGCATTGAGCCATTGTTGTCAGAGCGTGCAATTATTATGCTCCTTTTACATTACACGATTTCGCTGGTACGGGAAAAAATCGCTCGATTTTGAATCGTGGCAAGACTAAAACCATCATGTGTGCGTGAATTTGATCACGTAGACCACTAAGCTATAGGGCGATACGGTGGTACGGTTCTAGTGGCACTAGACGGCTGCAACGCGTTTAGAAAACGTGCCCGTGTTTTAATCGTGCAATGTGAAAGGTCTCGTACTCTTCAACAGTCGATCAAGAAAAATTGCCCGGGCGATTTTTTCCCGTAAGAGCGAAATCTTGTAATGTGAAAGGAGCGTTAGTGAAAGATACCTGAACATTTCTTGTTTGTTCTTTGTATGTCGCACCGCTATCGATCTCAAACTTGGTATGCGTTAGCACAATATCATAAAATCATGTTAAAGTCGTAAATTTTTTTGAACTTCATGTCACTGACTTTGTGGTAGTCTTACAAAAAAACTCCTCACCAAGACAATCACTGTCATGAATAATTCGTCCAGCTTGACGAAAAAAAAAGAGATATGTCTAGATAAGTGTAACATTCCCTTAACGGCTATGAGTACAACACCGATTTTGACTCATTAGTTCAACTTAGATCAAATTGACAACGGCTTGTTGACAAAGGGTTCCAAAAAACCTTACCAAGAAATGTTAATTGGATCACGCAGTTTGAGTGGTCAGTTGCGCCAAGCTGTTGGATCTACGTTGTCGTCCACATCAGTATTGTGCAGTTCGAGGACCCAGATTGGTTATCATTGGCCTTACCAACGTTATTTCCGAAACGTAAAATGATGTTGTGAATTCAATATCAACAGAAAAGTTTTTGTTGATACAAGGCGGAAGCTGCCAAGCCAGAATCTATCGATACTAACGCAAAATTTTGTCTAGAGTATTCAGACCTGACGATGAACGTAATCAAAGTAAACTGACAACCATGTTTTCACCGTGGGAAGCTAAATCTATGCTAAAAGGGTGCTAATAGTCAAGGGTTTAGAGTAATACTACTGATCACGGTATAAATGGGCTACCAATGGTATCATAATGCTTTGCTGAAGGCTGGAAGATGCAATAAAGAAAATCATATATGGATCTAAGCTACAGCATATTTTCTGAATTCCCAAGCGCGCTTTGTTAATTTGACGTTGAAATGACCTTTAATGTGATTTAATAGAGGTCAACAGAGTTCGGTGTTCAGGTAAGCAATCTTATGCTTCCTATTTTATAGGATGAAGTCGTCAATATCTCAGGCACATATTGTTTCGTTCCTTTTACCACAACACCTTAGAAACTTCTGTACACCGTAAGACATTGAACTAAACTTATCAATTCTGTTGGAGCCTCATTATATCCTCCGCAATATTTCAGCCCAATCGTCCAATTTATCTAGTCCATGATGATTTTGGAATATGTTTATTCCACGACCTAGTGTATGTCGTTCGCTATGCTTCCGTAATACATTCATATGGAGAATAGAGATACATACAAATCGAGGCATATCGGCAGACCAGATCAGCGTCGTGGCAGTCGTTTGGAATCCTTTACGGTGTCCGATAAGGACATTCCGAACCGGGTATAGTGGGGATATCCACTTCCGTTTTCCTCCTTCGCCATTCGGCCTTCGGGTCGTCTCCAAACCGCCACTACGACATTATGGATTATATCTGTAGCTTATGCGGTATGTGGTAGAGCAGTGGCGTGTCAAATTACAAAATTCAAACTACCAAAAATTAATCAATGGTGTTTTAATCCGTATTACTATAAATTGTTCGCATCGAACCTCTTGAAGAAAAAGCGAAGTACGTTGTCCAGGTTGTACCAAAGGCCGATGGGTAACCTGGAAAAATGGAAGAAAATGCAACCGACATTCAAGATACTCCATCTCTACCCTAATGGATCTGTCAACGTCAAATCTGTAGACAGAGACATATTTTGTTGTGGTTTCTTGCAATCTACGGATTCATGTTTTCTAATAGCGCTTTTGTTCAGATGCTTCGACGCACAATAACAAAACGGTACAGGTAATGGTCATGGTAAGTCAGGTATGTAAAAAAAGGTCGGTGTTTGCTGTTCTGAAAATAGTCCTGAGTTCCACCAGATTCATTGTTGCCAACTTCAGCACAAACCTGTCACTTGCATATGAGCTGCTCACTTCGATAGTCATGAAAACGTATTGAAGTATCGTGAGGAATAGGTTATGCTGGGTTGCCTAACGATCATCCCGTCACTTAGTGTAGGCACTCTATTGAAGCTTCGAGGCTAAGAACTTGCTCACCTGTATTATTCTCGAAAGGTGTTTCGTATTCCCATTTCTTGAAACATTGTGGATATTGCGATAAGGTTTTATTGTGGTGGATTCTTCAATTAATCCAAAGACAAAGTATTGGCGAAGGTGTTATTGTGGAAGCAAACAGGACAACAAGGAATTGAACATGTTATGTCCTGAATAACCTATAGTCTTCCTCGGGTGTCAGTTAGAAAGTGTACAAATGAGAATGAGCGGAGTACTAACCACTTTTTATTTGACCTTGAATCAAAAAACATAGTTACTAATAAAACCTGAAAACGAATGTCTCCACTTTGCTTCCTGGAAGTTTTTAGGTTCCTGAAAATAATATATTCCATAACTTATAAATCGTGAGTGTAAATTTGCTTGTGAATTTATTGGCTTAGGTTATGAATGTGTGTAATCCGAACAAAATAGCAAATTCAGTGGCTTCAAGACGTATTACATTCTTCGCGCTGATAGGAGTGTCCTTAAGGGCGTTATATCTCAGCGTCAGCGTGACGATATGCTTACAACCGTGGGAATGTTCGTAAAATAGTATTTGATACAGAAATTCTTCCCTCAGTGTTGAAAGGATTAGTTAGCACTAGTTTGAAGAAGGAAACGTATGTAGAGAATTTGTGTGAGGATATGTAACATACAAGGTAATTCATATTTTTAGATAGGATTGCATAAGATTGTAGCTGCAAAATGCAAAATTTTTAACTGTCACTTCTATATTAAGATCAATTCCGTCACCGTGAATTTCAGCTTGCTAACTTGAACCGTTCAAAAAATGATTTGGATGGGAATCATCTTGAAAAGCACTGTACATTAGAAAATCCTTTAAAGAGCAATAAGCACTCGTTGTGTTTATCATTCACTTTGTCTGACTCTAGTACAATGACGAACTTTTTTTGATCATCCTTAGGCCCACAGCACCACCAATGAACCCTCTATACGTGCATACGAAAAGGACTTCAAATGCTATTTAATAGACTCTCAGTCTCACTCCAATGCTATAGAGCCAACAACGGATTGTTGCGATGTCTAAAAGGCAAATTCAGTTAGATAAGAAATGAAATAGTGCCGTTGCGAAGACATTCAATGCCAGCAGGCTGCAGAAGCGGTTTGCTTAGCGCTACATATTGTCTATGAATAGTTGGGGACAAAAAAGGTATATATATGCTGCGTTTCGGTTGTATTCATAGAAGTTCTATGCTGCCTGAGAAATTATATTGTAGCCTCACCGTACGGTTTGCTGATATGCACCCTGAGTGGTCTGTTAATTTGGGTGTAAAGATGTTCAGCTCCAGGCTGCCTACAGAGCAAACTGTAGTTACTTAGTTAAATTAAGATATTTTTCAGAGCATTCTAATTGAAAAATGGCGACAAGTAGGCTGACTCTGCAATTCCCACGCGACGCCGTTATCAGTACTTAAAGGACTATATTTAGCAATATCGATACCCTGTGAGAAAAACTCCGTCAAACAGGACCACATAGTCAGTCCATAGACATTGTTTCCCTGTCCTACTGGTAGTGCATCTAAAAACGACGCCACTCCCCGATAGTTGAATCGCTCGGACATGGCGGTGTGGTCGGACCATAGGAAACATTATGCTGTGGCGCTAGAAATACGTGTGATACCATACCACAACAAAATTACACTCACCAATGCCAGCAATAAGCCACCGGGAGCAGCAGATGAAGTTTTAAGGCCTAATGTATGGAGACAACTATGATGTGAAAAATAAGTATAATAAGGGCGTAGAATTATCAAGCTTGGTAGCGTATAAATGTACTAATATCAAAAAATTGAGATTAACCTTTCCCACACCCCACAACCACCAACCTAATTTTGCCTCTGATTTTTTTTCAAAAATCATGAGTTTCCTCTGAAACGATAAAAAACGAAGTTTGAGCGATTTTTATTCTTTCCGTTTTAGGCCCTTTTCTCTGCCACCCTTAACCGATTTTCAAAAGTTACAAAGTTTATGCATCCTTAGGATAGTAGTAAGGCTGTGTATGAATTTCATCGAAATCCAAGCGGTAATTCTCAAATTTTAACATTAGCGGACAGAGCGACAAACTGGCAGACCGACAGACAGACAAACAGGCCGACTGAGATGAGTGACATGGTTTTCCGTGTTATACATATCATTGAACATCCAAAAAACATAATATCTCATTTTCGAAAAACATTGGGATTGAAATATCCTGTAGGTGTGGCAAGTAAAAAGGTTCTAAGTAACGTTTCTTTGAAGTTGACTGTTTCCGAGTTATAGTAATTTTAATGTTTGACAAAATGATCATCTTGTCGGCTGAGTAAGACCATTTTTGAGGTTGCCAAGTACCTAGATTAAAGTTAAAACCTTCCTCTATGAGACCTCGATGAGTATTTTAAAATAGTTTATTTTAAAGCATCTTTTAACCTTATTATTAGCTCAAGACTGTACAATAGCAGTAGCTAACATGAAGCGAGCACGAACAAAGCTTTTAAATCGTACCATATTACGAGGAATGCCTTACTGCTTTTTGTGTAATAGGTATGTTTCTTCCTGGTCCAAGATTGAGTAATACAAAATTTACTCTAGAACTCGACGTCAAACATCAGAAGTTTCATGATATTTCGGATAAACAAAATCATATACTCGTAGACCTCGAATCAGACATTAATAATCGCGAAACTTCACTGCGGACTTATAGACTTAATGAACTTCAAGATTAATGCCATTTATCACATGAAGGCAATAATAATATATATGAGGGTTTACTTTTCGCCCTCAGAATTCGGCTATATGCGGAGACAGATTTGGCGGAGTAATAGTACAGTGACATTTATATTTTCTAAAGTATAGTTATTTCCAGAAGCCTCTTGTTTAAAAGCAGAAGAGCGAGATGGTATTTAGGCGGTGACAACCAATTAAAATAAAATCCACCGTTCTGGTCTTTTTCGGGAATAGGTATCTTATTTCAATAAAATCTCTCTTCTCGAGAAACTGTCGACGAAATCGCCAGCCACTGCCTTTTTCAAAATGTGTTGCGCAAATAATTATTAGTATTAGCATGACCTTTGATCCAAAAATACGCGGTCGTTATATGCAAAAAGCGATAAAAAAGCACATAAAAGAACCCCGACAGTCTTCCGGGTTTGAATGGTATGCAGGGTATCCTCAAAGTTGGAACTTTTGTTTACAGTCAATAATAAGCAAGTACTCTTAGCAGCACATGTGCCAAAGCCTTAAGATAACCGAGATATTAAGTTCTGTAAGCCTTTAAATGAGCCATTCCGAACCTGCGTCAAAGGGTATGATGTTTTGTGGTACTATGTGAAACAATATCCAAGCCAAGCGCCGCGCGGTGTGTAGGTTAACCTAGTCTATACACAGACCGCATTCGAAAATAGAAATCTACACATTCCTGGAATGACGTAGCTAAAGGCTTGATGTTAATTTACTGTGAACGTCTTGATACTCCGCGAGTATATTCGAGTATTCAGAACGTCACTACCGTTCTCGATATTCCCATCAGAGCTGCGTAGGTTTGTTCATATCGTTCAAAAGCCGTCTGGGTGGACACATTAGAAGACGCTAAACGCTTCAAATTTAGGAAGAGGTAAGTGCAGTGGTTTCTCAAAAAGGAGAGTCCCAACTACCAGAACACTCTGGAAAGAAACTGATACTGGAATCTAGCAGGTAAATACACTATCCTGAATGATAGGCCGTACACAGAGCTGAAGAAAGCATGATTAAATAGGTATGACTACAGACAGAAGTCCATATCAGGTACCGATGAGAATCGAATGCTGCGGCTATAGAGCAAAAGCTCGATGCTGTAGCCGGGCTTCTCACAGGCTGCACTGAAAATTAGCTGGACTCCACCCCTCAGGAATAGAAAAAGACCGTACTGCTCCAAGTTGTAGGAAAAGCATGAAAACAACCTTCTGCTTTTCTGTGTATCAAGGCCATATGATTCAGACATTCGGCATAACAGAAACTGCTTATACATAGCCGCGATTCGGAGGTCTTGCAGTTGCAAGTTTTACCGTTAGTTGTTGTTACCTTCTGTGTTGTTATATGCGTTTTGTTTGCCCAAAAAATTCTACATAATGTTTTTGATTAGAGGTTACACTATCAAGTACCTCACATCCCATATCTAATGCAACTGATCTAGCACGTTATCCAGAGAGATTCGTATTTGTCAGAAGAGAGAGGCAGCAACACATCTCTGGGATCTTTTGAAGTTCGGGACAGAAGACAGACAGCAATATATAAAGTTTGTATCAAGCAAACTTATGAATGTAAGTAACTACGGAATCCATATCTCCGAACTTGTATATTTGATATTTGTCGTGGCGTGGCAATGTGCCATGCCTGGAGGAGTCCTCAGGACGATTGTTTCGTTCGAGAAGGGGGACCTGAATTTTAATTTGTCCTCCCGTTCGGATGGTTCATTAAAAGTTACGATGAGGAGGAGGGGGGTTTCTCGTTATTCCATCAATAACATATTCAAAGTTGTTTCGTACATCCACTTTTCTACTACGGCTGCACTCGCGTATCGGAGATTTAATAAACCGTCCTCTGACAGTTTGAATTGCTATTCAGTTGTTGTTTAATATTGTTCACTGCATCTGGTAACTGGAAAGAAGTAGATCGTTATTATTCGTTGCTCTTTTGACACTGGTGCGTTATTTCAAATTATGTTGTTGAAAATATTATGACATTATAGAGATCGAAAAGTGCATATTACATTAAACCAGCGGTCCCAAACCTTTTTCTTTCTGCAAACCCCTTATGAACATTGAAATATATTCCCGAACCCCCTGAGCTGTCGTTAGTGAGAGTCAATAATACAGTAATATTTGGCTGTTATCAAAATTTATTAATCATATGAATAATGTTTATAATGAGCAAAATAAATTAAAACAACTGTAAAGTAAAACATTTGGAGAAAAGGTATTAAAACTAACTAAGCCTTACAAAAGAAAGGATTAATATGATATGAATACAAGTATTTTGATACTTGTAAAAATCCTCACTGGGATATTTGTGCCTGTTTGTTAGAACAAAGAAATTAAAAATTTGGTTCAATGTCCGAAAGCTTAAGTCTTAGATCGTGAACTGCATTTAATCTATTTCTGTACTTATCTTTGAGGTAAGTTTATGTTGAAAATCCTTTCTCACACAGATACGTTGTGCAGAACGGTAGCAAAATTTTCATGGCTTTTTCTGCTAAGATAGGGTATTCATTTTTTACATTGAGCCAGAAATCTATTAAAGGATGATCTGTAAAAACAGCTTTTAGAGAATTGTCAGAAGACAAATCAATGGACTTTTTCCAATAAAGATAAGGAAATGTTAGAAATTATATCTCCTTCAGAAGGATTGCGTATTCAGTTGTTTGATCCAGGCTTATTAGGAAAATACACTTTGAACGTTAATTGAAACTGCTTGAGATGTTCAGTAATATCTCTTTTAATGTTTTCGTTAAGCTGAACTTTATTCTCTGATAAAAGGCGGCTGAGAGAACCAAAACAATCGTACTCATTCATCATCACTCAAAAGTTGAACTTCTTTAGCATGGCTTCCATTCTATCATGAACATTGAAAATGGTGAATCCTGGACCTTGTAAAGACATATTAAGTTCATTTAATTCAGAAAAAAATATCGGTAAAGTATGTAAGTTTTTGAAGCTACAGAATGTCGGATACAGAAGCGGACAAATGAAATGGATGGTCAAGAAAAAATGCCTGAACTTTGTCACGAGAAAGCCACCTAACTTCTGTATGAAGTAATAAAGAGACGTGGAGACTTCCCGAGTCCTCACAAAGTTCACGGAATAGATGAGAATTTGTAGCATGGGACTTTATAAAATTTACAACTCTTACAGCTTCGCTTAAAGTACTGGCTAACTCTGCAGGAATATGGTTACATGCCAATGCCTGCCTATGAATACAGCAGTGAGTCCATTCTATATTCTCGTTGATCTGTTTTATTTGTGACACAAGACCAGAACATAATGCAGTCATTGATTTTGCACCATCTGTGCATACACCAAAGCAAAATGACCAGTTGATTTCATGTTTTTCAAAATAGTCATTGATCAGATTAAAAATTACTGCACCAGCCGTATAAGTTTCCAGTGGTTTTGCAAATAACAGATCTTCTTGAATGAAATTCTTAAAAATATATCTAACATGCACGAGCAACATTGCACAGTTTGCTACCTCGGTCGACTTTAAGCTGAATAGCAAAATAAGTCAATTTTGTTCTTTTTAAAAGTTCACTTTCAACACTGCTCGCCAAATCGTTAATTCTCCATGACACTGTGCTGTTTCATAAGGGCACAAGGTCAGTTTTTTTGCCGCTTTTTCTCCAAGCATACACATTGCAGTGTCTTTAGCACAAGGTACGATGATATTTTCTGCCACAGTATGAGCTGAACTAACTCGAAATGATGCTTCAAGAGCCATTTTACTATCTGCTTTGAAATCCGACAGGAAAGAAGAAACACTACAATCCTTATTATCTTCCAATTTCCTTCTAAAATATGCAATAGGTTTATCCTTGTAATCCGGATATCTTGTCTCAAGGTGCCGACGAAGAATCGATGGTTTCAAACTACTGTTGGCCATGACGTCATTACCAATTACACAAAGCGGTTTAGGTTCTGACTCTTCTCCGATGAAATAAAAACCCATTTGCAAATAGTCAGTGTCGTATTTTCGTTTCTTTCCTTTTTTCCACCCTGCTTGTCTATTTTCTCATGACTTTTATTCTGGCGAGAAGGTACCTCACTATAACTTTCAATATCGCCACCCTGTGTTGGACCCAAATCGGGAACCGAAGAAGAAGCAGTAGTTGATTGCTCATCTGGCTTTCCGTCAGAGTTCACCATACTGTCCGTTTTTAACCAACTATCCATCTTAAGCTTACCGACTATAACCATATTTATTTAATTTGTATTTCGACATGCGTACGGCTCACGAAGCACATTCGACTGTAGTCATACTTCCGTGACTGCGACCTTTTTATATCTGCAGACGTTAATCTCGTTCTTTCCAGTGCATTTTCAGAAAGGTCTCGGTGCGCTCGATTCGCCGAAGTAGAACTCTTGCCGAATTGTTGCAGCGGCGGTGTTGCAAGATTGAGGACAAATTCCGCCATTACCATAATTTTTTCGCGAGCCCCCTTCATATAGCTCGCGAATGCATAGGAGTTCACGAACCACCGCTTGAGAAACCCCGCTTTAAACCATATCTCAAACGTCAAGAACGACTGGCCAATGGAAGTCATGGGTTTGACCTTGGCAGTGACCTTAATGCATATTGTCATTGACAAATCAATTTTTTGAAGAAGACGTTCTATTTGGCTATGATGCTTATTGTGACTGACTGATAGGTAATGAATGGGTCTTGCTTTGACTAGTCAGATAGACTTTAGGCCTCGAAAGCAGACTTCTATCAGGGTATGTAGGGTGGGAGAGGCTTTTGATTTACTGGAAAAGGGGATATGAGGAAGTGTTATCAACATGGGAGTAAACCCGCCCTTTCGTCTGCGATTTCTGCATAAGCAAGTGGAGAAGGCTGATTGAATGATCAGGGAGACACCTTGTCGTTGAGTTGGTCAAAACATGACACACCACTGCCAAATAAAGTCTCGCATTTGAAAAAATTGACTTGACCTTGGCCGTAACCAAATCTATGATCACCATAGGCAAATCTGGAATAAATCTTAACAACAGTACATTTTACTCCTTTTCTGTCACATTACAAGTTATAATGTCCTATATCTATCAGTACATCCCCTAATACGTCCTGATTTGGAGGGTTCTGGGTCCTACAGGAGGTCGGGTAGGGGTTTTTTGACCATGACCTTCAAATGTTGCATTTCCGAAATGCTCAAAAACTACATGAAAGTAGAATTTTTCTCTGTCCATTTTCCTGGTGAAAAGTAGGATGTCCCACTTACAAATTTGTCTCAGCTTGATCATAAGCTTCAAGGTCGGTGTCAAGGTCAAATCCATATTTTAAAACCAGTACGTTTTTGCTTCTTTTCAGATAATATTATTTCAAAACTTATGTTGTCTGACCATATTTGAGATCAGTGGGAGATCGGGGAGGAATTTCTGGGTGCTGGCTCTACCGCGAGAACACTGCAGGGTCCTTTCTGGCTGTTTTGTGTTTTTTAGCCCAATGGGATTCATCGACTGAACTATAAAATTCCGTTGTCCTACTCAAAGATTCCCCTACCAGGTGCAATAGGATAACGAGCCTTATTCTGTAACTGAAAATGCTGCAGCCGTCATTATGACATACAAGAAGAACAAAACCATCCGTGGCATTGCCCCGTATTTCTTTCACGGATCAAAAACACGGCGAAATATCGACTGAGCCCCTCTTTATCTCTTCTGGTGTTGCTACTACTGCTGTATTAACGAACTTATCCGCGTTCTTTTTATAATTAAGGCAAAAATCCTCCCCGCTCATTTAAAAGAAGACAAAAGAAAGAGCAATCCTTTGATGTGAAAAACCAAACACAGAAAAGCAGAGAAACTGATAAATACACAAGCACTGGTACAGGGTCGGAATAACTCAATGCACAAAATGTCGCTGAGCTAACACATTGGAAATTTTTTTAAATGAAATTGGAGGTCATGTAGTAGCTATTGTGAATTACACTAAATTTACATTTTTCGACTTCCGTTTTTAGCCCAAAATTTATTACTCTTGCTTTATCGTGAATTTCCTTTTACTGACTTGAACCGTTTAAATAATGGTAGATGGGGTGATCCTTTTGAAAAACAATGTATATGGTATTGACACGTCTTTATGCGAAATTTAAATTTAAATCAAAAGCCTTGTTCCTGAGATAATCAATCCCCATGGTCTCCTCAATTTGCGTGACAACTTTCATATTTGGCTAAAGTGTTAAATCCGTTGGTTCTTTTAGTACTGATGATCCCTTATGATTTTATCTTATATGAGGAAATAATCACAACATTGCTTAAGAAACTGAACGTATGAAACTAATGCGTCAAAATGTTGCTGCAGATATGAAGGCAACTATCTAGTTTTTATACTTAGCCAGTTATCTGATAAGCCCATTGTCGAATTCTGCCAATTGATATGTAATCAGAACATCAGAACGTCGCTCCTCTTCTGAACTGCTAACCGTGTTCAGTCTGATTACGTGCCGCGTCTCTGACTTTTTGTGCAAAATTTTATCTGCAATTGTCATGTTGCTCCTTAGGTTACTCCTACGACACGAGAAAGCTCAATGTACCTCAATAAGTCAAACAGCTTGAGATGCGAAACTGGCCCATTGGCTCTTTCTGCCCGAAGTGTGAGCCCTCTGAAAATTTGTAGCTTCACTAGCTGATCTAATATATTTCTATGAGAAATAACTTACGGTTAAAAAAGCTGAAATTTAGGGATGCTGTCTTTCATGTCATTGCTATAAGGCTTCTCAAACCGTATATGGTTCAAATGTCAATAAGGCTTCAACTACTTCCGAGTTGATGCGTAAGTGTGACAAATTCAGGACGTGATTTGAAAAATTGCCAATTCGGTCTTTTGGTTGGCTGATTAGGAATCAGGTCGCCACATCCCTGCCATTCTGACTCTTCTATTGAATATTGGCCAGTGTTTAACCCTATTTTGTGAAAAACACATCTTGTGTATACTGTTACTACAGTCCGGTTCTGTCAAGGACCGACGTGGGACTTTTTCTCGCTAGCACGAAACCCTGGAGCGGTTCTTTAATTAAAAATGGTGAAAAATCAATTTCTAAAAGGTATTGAAACCACCTGATTTGGAAGAAATTAATTGCTAAAAGCAGCAACGGCATCAAAAGCGCACCTACCGCTCTCCTTTGGTACACGTTTATCAAACATATATTTTTTTCTCTCTCACAGTTAACTGTATGTGCCTGATGTGAGCCGAGAAAAGCCTCAGCATAATTAAAATTTTCTTTTTTGTACCCTTGCTTGCGCTGCTGCCTTGATTTGGCAGCACGGAAGCTGGGATATCTAGTTTCCCGACCGGCTTTCCTCTCCATCGTATCGACGCTGCACAAAAACCAAATAAGGTTACAGAAAGGATCATGTGTATAAAGAAATGGAGCATTTTTTTACTTCCGTGTATTCCAGTCAGATTGGACTTTCAGAGCTAACACACACGCCCAAAGCCAAAGATCTCTCATTCAGATAACAGAGCTACGTAACCAAAGAAATGACGTGAAGCAGGTTGAGCTAGCAATTTTTACGCAAGGTTGTTATCAATTCATAAGAAATTATATTTGGCACAAGTTGGTCCCTCAGGAAAACATTTACCACGGACATGTACACCAAAGGTATTAAATAGATCTTGTCAGTCCACCAGGCTCACACAGTCAGTCCATAGTCCAAATACGATTTAATATATCGCCCAACCACCAGCACCCACCACACCACAACGTGGCAATCCAGCAAGAGGTTGCGAATACATGCATCATCGCTCAGTCATATCTCAGCGTTCAAACCAGAGAGTCATACTCTTGTTGCGCTGTCCGACACTCGTAAATCGAAGGCAAATCCTTATAATTCAACCCTTAAGGGCATATGGGAAAATCTGTCATATCTGAAATATGTCTAATAAGTAAGCAGAATTACCGGGGTTGCAAACGTATAAGTTGCTAGCAGCAAAAAATTTACATACTCTCTCCCAGTTCCTACAATCCCAAGATCCAATATTTACTTGCAAACATTTTCTAAAAATGATCAGGATTAATTTTTGGCTTGTTTGCCGCCATCACTGGAGCGATTTCCAAATACCTCAAAGCCTTTTTGTCCTTCACATAGCAGTAACCCTGAGAGGAAACTCCATCAAAATACAAGCGGCAGCTTACAAGTTATAGACGGGCCAAGAGTTAGCCGACAGATAGACAGATAGAGTGAATGAGTGACGTGGTTTTTCGTCATCTAGACGTCATAAATCCAAAAAATTTAATATCTCATTTTCTAAACTTTCCGCGATTACAGTACTGCTACTAATTAAAAAGGTAAAAACTGTAATTAAACTGTAGTCAGACTTGTAAAGTCCACCACCGAGCTCTTCCTACAAGACTAAAAGTAGCATAGAACATAAAAAACAGAACGCCGTCATCAGTTCATAAAGGGTAAAGTTCGGCACAAGTTAAACTCTCTGAGAAGAAAATCAGTTACGGACATGTACAATAGAGCAATTAAATCGATCAAGTTAGTCACATAGGCCTATACAATTCGTCCACATACACTCCTTCCCTGCCTTATCGGTAGTTACAATGTGGCAACGTTGCACATTCCCATATCGTCAGATGCGGTAGCGCCCACCGAAGCGTCACCGCAGTACGAGGATAACAATCAAGCAGATGGTTACACCGGGCGGTGAGCCCAGATAGCAGGAGACGTACATAGAAAACTTCCCTATCATCCTAAGTTTTAACGACAAACGTACGGGGAAACCTGTGTATGTGAAATATGGCTAATAAGTCCGTAAAATTACCGGCAGAGCAAATGTTTTGACTTCAAAATTTGATCACCACGTCCTCTTGAATATGTCTAACTGTATATATAATTCAATTCAAATGTAATGATTTTTACTGGGTGCTCTAGTTTCTTTGTCGAATCTTCAAAGATTACCAGAAAAATAAAACTCGTATCAAGATTATATATGTAAAGTTACTTAACCCAGCTAAGTCTCTCAACCAGTCCGCTTGGAGGTTGGTAGGAGTATAAAGCTGAGGCAGAACACCGGAGAGATCTAGAAGTACGTAAAATAGTTGAAGACCGATGTTTTGCATTCAAGCTTTTTTCTGTTATCACAAGGTTATGAGTGATTGGAGTGCTATCATGGTAGGAACAACTCTTATCCATAGTAAAAGCAAAAATATTCCTCAATTGCACATGCAACGAAAATATATTTGTTGTTCAAAGCAATAGAAATTGTTCATATTACCTTTCGAATGTTCCGCTATTAACAGAAATATGACAGAAGTCAAACCCACGAAAATAAGTGGCCTGATTAATATGAAATAAAATGTCTAAACATGTGTAGAAATTTCCACAGTTACGCCTTTCTCTTGTGTTAGCATGCGAAATAGTGTTTATTTTATGAATCTCGCATATAAACTGAAATACCATATACATCATTATCAAATAAGCTAAATACCAATATTTACCTTTACTGTCATCAATTTAATTGACACAAATACCAGCTTCTTGTGACGTAATCATCAATATAAAAAATTCCTTCCCTATTAAGTAATTTCAGTGGTAACCTCGCTATCGAATTACCCCTTAATCATACCCCAATCTTCCTTGAAATGAAAACATCCTCTTTTTTACGATCCCTCTTAAAATTCATCCCTCGTACCGTTGGTTTCAAATTCTCCTAAAAATTCCAATATCAATTTCCATCAGAGGAGGAAATTTCGATTAACAGTCATGGCATAAGTAGATCGCTAATCGTTTTTAAACTTTTCTTTTAAAGTGGGGGTGAATTTTTATGTGAAAGGCATCGCTCCCTGCTTAAAGAACCATGTAATTGATACTGCGGATCGGCATTTTACTTTCAAACGGGACATCACTGGATTTTTTATAAGGATAAAGGTTTTGGATTGGGGATCTTACGTACCGGTTATGCATTGTCGGGGCTTATCTGTGGTTTGAAGCTTAGATACGCTATCGACTTTTCGTTTTCAAAGTACGCTGAGAAAAGAGATTTCATGCATATTTCAGTATTTCTATCTTTGTCGTTATTAGGCTGCGTTACATGTCTCACTTAAAAATGCAGTTGGTGGATCTGTCTCGTCGCAGTTTTCTTGGCATGGCGTAGCCTCAGCAAGCGTATGTCGATATTCTGTGGAATTGTAATTGATGTTGTTGCTCATTATCTTGGAGCGCAGTTTATTGATGGGGTTACAGGCAAAGAAACAGCAGTCGAGCATCTGAAAAATTCGTCCTTTTCTTTTTTTGGCATTGGATCTTTATTATTATCTAAGATAAGTAACCTTGTTTTGCACTTTACGCTACTCACTTATTGAACACCTCCTTGACGTTTTCACGAAGCTTGAAGATTTATCAAACTCCATTTTCCGACAGAAGTGCCACCACTCTTAGCTTAAGCATATTCAGTCTATATTTGTGGTCACATAGAAAAATCTCATTTGAATAATTCGAGGTTTCGTATTTTTTTTATTTTCAGAATAATACAGTCTCATCCTGAAAGCATTCAAAAGTATGTAGGATGTAGTCTCTTTAAAAAAGCGTCATCATATCTCTTTTGTTTGTACTTTTTTTGGTTGTAGATTCATTTTCGAGACGAACAAATGTGTGTATGGTTTGGAAAAATTGCAAGATACCTTTTATTAATAAGTCGTATAAACGAAATGCTGCCATAAAATTTGGCAGAAATGATTTCTGACAGAGAACTCGTGCTTAGTGCTTCGAGAATAATTGCTGTGCATATTATATTGATTTTAGAGTGAACGATATCATCTAATTAGCATCGTGCGTCATCAGCGCTTAGGCCGACTTTAGTTATCGAATACATTAAGGAGGCGTTACATTTCTAGTTACACGCAAAGATTTTTACAGAAAATATGCGGCTGTCCTGATGTTTGACCTTTAACTAGAAAAATAAAAAATCTACACATATACTCAGTGACATTAGAAGTGTTACATCCAGAAAAAATAATTTCTTCAACTTGCTTGCTGGCAAGATAATGAACTATATTTTAAGCTGTGGCATCAATGTCGGCCTTTTATCTTTGTTTTTGTTTACCTTTGTTAAAATGTTATCTCTTAGTTTTTGTGAAAAAAGCAGTTGAGTAGCACAGACTTTTTGAGTCATTGCCATTTCTTTTACTAGTCCAAATAATCACCATGTTAGCGTCTTTGAGAATGGTAGAATTATTGCCTATCGAGATATTGGTTTGTCCTAGCGCGAAATTGGCCGCCGTGTTAATTGTACTGCAATAACGGTTATGCGTGTGTCGTGTGTGGATAAAAGATGGTAGAGGAACTCGAAGAAGGCAAACTGGTCCACCGAGGCGTACCATAGATCGCAGACCACTTGTTTGGAGAAGAATATATATCTGTCACTATGCGTACACTTTATCGCCGCATTCGAGCCTATGGACTTTTTTATACCGTCCACGGTTAGTGGTTCCTCTGACTTCGGACCGCCGTCGTCAACTTTTGAACTGGAGCAGAGAACGGCAACATTGGGAAGCAAAATGGCTTATTGTCATCTTCATCGACGAATCGCCATTATGTCTAGGTACTCACGGTGGTCGTAGAATGGTAAGACGCCGTCGTGGAGAACGGCGTGATACTGGATTTGCTTTTGAGAGTCATGTGCACAGGACTGTTGGAGTAATGACTTGGGGGGCTATTGCCTGTGGTAGCCGATCAGCCCTTCTCTTTGTTCAAGGAAAAATGATTGCTGCGCGTTATGTTGATGATGTCCTACAAACAAATTTACTGGTGTATCTAGAGGGCTGTCCACACGTCCTTTTTCAGCAAGATAACGCACGTCCCCATATTGCTCGTCGTACTAGAGACTTTCTTCAAGAAGCAGGCGTTTATGTATTGCCGTGGCCACCCCGCTCACAGGACTTAAATCCCATCGAACATGTGTAGGATGCGATGGGGAGAAGACTATCCACTTTGCACCATCCGCCACATATTCTGCCACAGCTAATCCACGAAGTTCGAGTTGCTTGGAATGAGGTGCCACAGCCAGACATCGATCACCTTATTTTGTCGATGCCTAGACGTATACAGGACTATATTCAGCTGCAGGGTCACCCAACATATTATTTGTTTTCTTATTACTTGTCAATAAAATTTCGTGAGATAGCACTTGTGCTAGCAAGACAGCTAGCGTTGTTTCAAGTTACAGATGAAGCTGGAGCTATCCATGCTTTCTTGTTAAGTTCAAGTTTACCACAATCCGGTGATCAAATTATTATATTTATACACTGATTAATACGTATCCTCTTTGCTGAAGTACGGTGTGGGACACCTTCAACAATTACTTGTCGTCGAGGGAGTACCAGAGAGCGTCCCCTTAAGCCACTATTTCTTAGCAAGCACGGTCATGCAAAACAGCGATTCGTCAAAGTTTAATGTTTGACGATATTTCTAACGATTATCTAGACAGAATGGCTATGTGCTGATAAGGCTTGGGGTGAGGATTACTCGATCAATATACAGGGCGGTCTAGCGAATTATTTGCGTCCGCCTTCGTTATGGCCAGATTATCAAGTACGATCATAAGTCATCTCCTGATAGTTCTTAAACATCGTCATAAACTGTTCTTATCTGGATGATACCTCTTTACTTGCCGAATGTAATATGAGAGACCCCTTTGTTTGTTGTTATTAAATATTGTTTTCCTGAAAGTTGTAATTCAGCCCCCAGACTAACCACCCCTTCCCTCCCGCCGTATTTTACCAATCATATAACATCCGGAGAACATACTGCCTTATCAAAAATTTTAGCGATTACAGTAGTTCCTCATCAATTGGCGTAGGAGGTAACATTGCTGATGGAATTCGTACCTACAGATTGAATGCTGTTCAAATTGATGTGTGAATGAAGTTAGTTTGGGTATTTAACATACCTTGTATAACATCCATATTCCTGTGCAACTAGTATGGCGATATATGCTACAAAATGTCATTTGAAGCGCCAGAATAAGCCATCTGTCTTAACCAGCATTAAGTGCAAGTATTTCAAAATATGTCAACCGTGATCAGTAGAAATATATGAAGTAGACAGAACGTGTATTTTGACTAGTATAAAACATTGGAAAGGGCAGACAGTTACTTGGAGCCAGAAAGCAATATCAGAGATGTATTTTATTACGCTAGCCGACCACTGTCCAGTCCGTATACATTCCTTTCCAGATATATTGGAATACCACATTGACAGTACCTCTGCCATATAAACAAATAACCAGCATATTTTTGCATACACGATGTCGCCATATTTGCATATCTTTATATTATGAATCGCAGGATTCCTGGTATTGCGAGGGCTTAGTCGAAACAGGCTAACAATATTATATACAAGCACACTAAGATGGATGTGCGTCCGAAGGCCTCTTATTAGGTGAGATTTTACTATCAACTTGCCGGAATCAAAATTTGCGCCTTTGTGGCCTAGTCGGATCATCGATCAAACCTGATACAATAGATTCACATGACGTCATTTCTGATCATTTTATTGGTAATAACAGTATCTTACTGTTGCTGTACAAAAATCTGCTAAACAAATTCTTTGAAGACATGAATAAAATTACAGAATAATCAATTTACTTGACTACCGTGCAAAAATCTCTGTTCCGCAGGCCAGCCCTATTACGACTATGCGACCACATCGCGCGCTGACGGAGGCAAGGCTAGGAGTAGTCATCCCACTAGTCCGTAGAGGGCACGAGAGGGCCCTGTTAGCAGAGCTGGCTTGAGGAAAAGGGATTTTCGCACAGTAGTCGAGTAAGTCGAATTTTTACTGGATGATTGTTAAAGAATGAGCATTGTGTAATTTTGTGTGTTTATGTCGTAGACTTTATCAAGCAAAATTTTGTACTGGAGCAACGAGACCTATCTTCAATAAAATACTAATTTTGACTGCTGTCGTATCAGTCTAAACATTGTATCAGATTTGTGTCCATGCTTCGAGTATGGTGCAAGATGCTTCTTTTTCACTGGTGCATTTTATGACCATGACCGCTAATCTGGTTTCCGAAGGCAAATTAAAACGAGACTCTGTTCAAGAAATCGACAATATACATTATACATCCATTTCAAGGACGCCTTCTTATTGGTTAAATTTGTCACCCACGCGGTTTTTTGACTTTAGAACAATTAAATTGCATCAAGCGTGTACATACATGATTGCAGTAGAATCATTCTGTAGTAGTAGTATTACTATCTCCTCTGAACTAAGTTAGATTATTTATAGTGTGGTCAGAGCATCCGCTTTCCATGCGTGAGACCAACACCAGCGCTCCACAGACCGTCGAAGGCCAGGTATTATTTTCTGTCTCCGTTATTTGAACACCTACTCGCAAAAAAGTATGTAGGTCTATCTAAGTATGTACTAAATCGATTGATGACTATCAGATAAGCAAAAAGCAAGGTCATTAATCGAGCACCCTGAATAATTTTGAATATGTTTAAAATGTATCTCCAAAGGAACAATGCAGGATAATCCTGAACAGTTCTTGAAAAAGTCTATCTCTCGGAGCAATTCTTCACCCATGCCAGTTTGAGCCTCATGTTTCCACATTCACCCATATATTTGTCAGCTATGGTATTTGCATTCGGCAACATAGTATTCCAACTACACGGATCTTGAACTATAACAGTGTCATCTTAACTAGTAGCGCCTTAACTGCTACTTTTTTCTGAGTCCAGTTAAAAAAATAAGGTAAAATACAGGATGACTGCTAGCTCTGCTATAAAAATTCCAAGTTCATATTGATTCTCCACTTCTACTTACACCCACATCATTTTTTCTTTGGCGCACTTCCCTATGGAGTGTCAATAAATTCACGATTGTCACTTGTTCCAGTGTTTCCCTTGCCTTGAGTCGGCATTATATCATCTCGGAGAGAGGGTAAAGAGGGCCAATACATCTCTGCCAAGATTATACTCGAAAATGTCTTTAAATGTCTGCTCGCATAAGAGGTATTGCTTCCATATACACCTACTCGTTCGCACACAAAATATAACATTGAGCAAATTATAGATATAATTCTTTCGAGGGTGTGGTAGATATAAAGAAGGGTGAAAGTTGCGTAGTGCTAATGGAGTTGTGGAAAATGGGCTACAAGAAATAAATTGGTCTTCCTTCAGCTGCGCTGAGAATTGCGATATAGGTACCTGATACAAAAATAATAGTTTGTGAAACTTGGTGTAGTAAATTGTGATCCCATAGTAAACACCTCAATTCTTCAAAGGGTGTGGTAGATATAAAGAAGGGTGAAAGTTGCGTAGTGCTAATGGAGTTGTGAAGAATGGGCTACGAGGAATAAATTGGTCTTCCTTCAACTGCGCTGAGGAATGCGATATATGTACCTGATGCGAAAAGTATAGTTCGTGAAACCTGGTGTAGTAAATTGTAATCCCATAATGAAACAACTTAAGTCATTTATGATTAACTTTGTTCAGTTCAATATTTGCTGCTAGGTACTGAAGGTAGTTGTGGACCTATACCAGACTGATGAGTGGCTATTAAGCACAAAACAGCACTGCCTGCCGTTGGCCAGAATTGCAGAACAAATGTCAACAACAACAAAAGACTCGAGCTGCGGTCGCTGCATACTAGTCAAATAATCTATGATATACATTTTATTTCTTGTTTTTATACGATTCTGGTCACGAAATACAGATCGAATTAAATGTCACATTGTGATCCACAGGATATTTCTGGGAATCAAGCCGACAATAAATCTGGATCATTTTTTGTGACCGTCTAATCCTCAACATCGATCGCTGACGACCGCTGCTACCCGTCTTTAAGAATCGAGTAATAGTCTGCTATTAGGACGAGAAAATTAGATAAAAATAATGCTACTAATCAAGGAGCTATTGAAGGCAAATGAAAAATCCGTAAACGAACCGATAAACTGTGGAGTCACAGCTACTATATAAAAGGTTTCCCCAGTCAGGCTTGTCTAAAGTCATGTAGAGGCATCTGGAATATGATTCGTACAAAATCAAATAGGTACATAACATAGGTGGAGCTGACACAGTAGCTGAGCACGTACAGTACTTCGCCTGTCCACTACTACTCCTACTACTAAGGCCGCCGGGCATATAGCATCTAGGGCCCTCAGATGACGGGACCTCAAGGCTAGAAATCTGGGGACCTACTTTGCTGTTGAGAATAAGTGAATCAATGGAGGGACATCTAGTTTGATTTTTGTGCATTTGGGGCCCCCAAAAAGTCTTGCGTCCATAGCGTAGAGACAGAATAGCTCCCAGTGTAAGTTCTCGGTAGAGCCGGATTTTGCAAGAATATTTTATACCAAATTCAATGCTACAGTATATTTCTGGTGTTACTTAAGCCATCGCCACTCTGATATCGAGACACTGTTTTATATCAACGAGGGTATTCATATTTATATGTTTTCTTACAGGAAATCGTATACATACTCTCATTGCTCAAAGCAATTGCTTGATTGGAGTAAGTATAGCGTTCAGTTTCTAAGTTGTAGATTTTTCAAATAGGCTATAAAATTGTACAATGTGGAGCATACCCTTGAATTTGTTTGTCCCTTTAATAAAATCTGCGTTCTTCTCCATTAGAAAAATGTGTGGCTAGACTTCTAACTGACGCCCGGGGTGTCGCTCTTCGAGCTTTAGTAGACTTGAAATACATATGGGTTCTTAAAGGTTCGCATTCACATTTTTACTTTATTCTTGGAAGAACATTTCTCTTAATTGTCTCTTGCATCAGTGTCCTGGCCTATAACAGGACGTTGGACCGATTCGGTGATATTATGGGAAGGGATGAAAGCACCATAGGAAAGGACACCTGGGCACTTTTATCTTCTAGTAATCGCCGTCCTTCACGCCGGTTGATGCTTTTGTCGATGACCAATAGGGGATTATTCACAAAAAACTCTATTGACGACAAATCCTTTCATTCTTTTCTTCATTTATAACAGCTTTTTCGGGAACATGAGTATGAAATCAGGTACGAGTTCTAGAAGTCAACAAGAAACACAATATATGTTACTGCGACGACTCAATTTCCAAACACGATAACGAATATCCATTGACGTAAGAGGAAATTTAGATTAATCTTAAAACTTCTAATCTTCATCGAGCTTCTGATCTCAAGTCCCGCATAAGTACGTGAAAGCTCGGAATCTGTAAGGATTTGACAAAATATTCATTAAACTTAATTTCTTCAAATATTCGCCATTGTTCTTTATCGTAGAATCGTAAGAGGCAAGCGGATATGTACTGGCTCAGGAATATAAGGTGTTTAATTAGACCCAAGATTTGTCCTGACTGATTTTTCAATTACTACTTAGTAATTATTGTCGCCCATTCATAAAAATGTACTCCTTTCACCTAAAGGCGATAAAAGCCTCCTAACTATGAAATATTTCCAACTATTCTTGTTGCTTGCTTCGAGTTCTCAACTCATGTAATATCGTATTACACGCGATAAGCTGCCCCTAGTGCCAATGCACAGTTAGAGAGTTTCCTGTCTATAGTTGATCTATAGTTGCGCCTTCTCAGGTTTCGTCTTATTGATTTTCTTTATTCCTTTGTGTCATAGAAAATAGACTATCGCAATCTCTTCTAATTCCATTATGAAACGACAAAAAGGAGGATATCATATCGTCACTGTTAACCAACAAGCAGCATTTAGCTTGTTACTCTACGGTAGTGGCATCCAACGTCGAACGCGAGCTTAGCTCGCAAAGGCAATTCTGGTGGCTCACAACATATTTAAAAAAGGTGTAAAAATCTTAGAAGCTTCCATAAATTTTGTAGATTCTCATAATAAACACAAGCAGCGGCAACACTGCCGTCAGCGATCTGTTCGAGAACGATCTGGGTTACTTTGAACGGAATACATTCGGAAGGCGCGGCTTATAGTACGCTCAGTTTGAAACTGAACGGCACAAAGTCCAGCGGTTGGGTTGAGTTGGCCTGCAATTAAAAACATTATGAGCAGTAGTAAAAAGATGAAGACCATTTCCATTCAGAATGGGAACAACAATATTTCTTTACAGAAATTAAAGGTAAAGTATATGTTTGTTATGTAATACATCTATTTCCGTTTCCAAAAAATCATTTCCATTACGTTCTGCAACCAGAACGGAAAACTGGAACAATTAAAGTATCAGTTAATTGGACAATAGACAATGTTTTTATAAACAATCGACAAAAGTAACGCTGCAACTGAAGCATCATACCGGGTGTGCCAGATAATTACACAAAAGATGATGATGCAGACGGGGAAATTATAAAACAAGCGTTTTTAGAAACTACAGATTCATTATTTGCCAACTTTAGAAATAAAGACGAGATAGTGTCTGCTATAACATCTACGCAACTTCCTCCTAATACAGTGATGCGACAAGTAGAAGCAATGAGCAATGATACAGTTTTACAGTTATGAAATGACTTCGATAACTGGGTTTATTTTTCACTGCAGCTAGATGAATCCACAGATGTCGTTGACACCTCTCAGATTGCCGTGTTCGTCAGGATGGTTTTTAGTGTTTTACGATTAAAGAACATCTTTTGAAGTTTATTCCACTAAAAGGACAGACTACTGGGCAGGACTTGTTTTCTTTTTTTAAAAATATTTCTTCTGAAAAAAACCCAATATCGAAAATGGTAGGCCTGACAACCGCTGGCGCTCCAACTATGGTGGGTCAAGATAAGTGAATCGTGGGGTTATGTCGTAAAGATGTATCTTTTCCACAATTTCTCTGTTACCACTGCATTATCAATCAGCAAGCATTACGTGGACATTTTCCAAAACTAAACAACGTTTTGAAATTGGTAGTAAAAATTGTGAATAAGATTAGAGCTCAAGCTCTGGCTTAGAGATTTTGGTCTTCTCTCTCTTACAGACAAAATTTATGAACTTAATTTGCAGCTTCAGGGAAGAGACAAAGAACTCGCAGAAATTATTTCTATATCAGCGTTATAAAAAAACTTGAGTTTTGGGAACAAAACTTAACCGATGGCGATACCACGTACTTTCAACTTCGTTCAGAAAAGATATCTCAACGTCCATTAGAACCATATGACAGTAAATATCATGTAGAAATAGTCTCTAGCTTGAAGGATAACTTCAAAAATCGTTTCAAGGATTTCAACGAAATTGCTATGGTGGCGAAATTTGTTGTTTCACCTTTCATATAAATTGATATCCAACAGTTTGCAACTTCTGTTATGCAGAATTTTAGCGAAGAGATCGCTGCAACAGAAATGGACGTAATTGTGTTGCAAAATGGTTTAGCTTTGAAATCTTTAGTCTCAAATACGACATGTATCTGGCCTTCACTAACTAAAGATAAATATTCAGTTTTATGTCGTATTGCCTAGAAAGTGAAAGCGTTATTTAGTTCAACCTATTTGTGTGAATCTTCTTTTTCAAATACGAAATTTATTGAAAACAAATACCGTAATCGACTTACAGATGAACATTTGGAAAATTGTATTCGAATAGCGATATCAAATTATACTCTCAACATTAAAGAAATTGTCAGTGAGTCTGAGTGTCAGGCTTCTCATTCTACAAACATTTTTTTTTCTGGACATGTTTTTGTTTAAGATAGTGCGTATACATGGTGTAAACGTTATGGTAGTCATTATTGAAATGGGTAAGAGGGGGGGTCAAAACAAGTCAAAAAGTTCATGGTCCAAAAGTCAATAGATTTTTGTCTAAATGGCTTTATAGTTTACTATTTTAAGAGCCAATTTCCCAACATTAATATTATGGACCAATGGGAAAATACCTTATCGAAATGCAATTTGACGAAAGCTGTCAAAGGTCTCTGAATATTAGTGATTTATATTGAAATATTGAATAAAATCGTGAAAATTCGACTGTATTATAAACAAGACCACTTTTTGATTCCAACATGATGCTTTTGTACAGAAAAAACAGGACAACTTTCATGTATTTTGATATATGTTATAGGTTTACATTTAACAATCCGTTATCCCCCTCAGCGAATGGGAATGCGGCAAATAATAGGTCGATTTATAATAATATAAAATAAATTCCATCCAATTCCTCATCTTCCTTTACGTCATAATAGCATTTATTAATTTATGGGATAACGAATTTCTTCAAAGCAATAAAAACATCATGTCCTCTCCATCCTAAAACACAGATAACATGTGTAAGACGTGTCAATCCCTAGATCTCCCTGATGCATAATGCAATTACTATGGACATAGAAAAAAAAATTATGAAAAATGTTTCACAGATAATGGATTTTAAGTTCAAAAATCAAAAAAACTAGTAATGTTTACTGTTTGTCTATTTTTTTTTGACTGGCGGGGATACCTATCTGACACTCGCAGGGTTGCCAAGTCTAACGACGAACACGTCCCGTGGTGGAGGGTGCGAAATGAATCTTTTACATTTGCTGGTTTTGAATTTTTTTCGTGAAAATTTATAATAAAATTATAAGCATCTTTGGTAGATTGTTCGATCCGGAATGGGAAAGATCTCTTATTTATGAAAATATTTTTGGTATCATCTAACCGTTGCAATCAGTGCACAGACACTGTGACATATGATTTATAGCATAACCCGCTGCCATATCAATACAAATTTAACATACAGGTCGCCTAGCCGTGGGGATGCAGTGGTGGGGATGAATATCACGGCAGCAACTGATGATTTGGGCATGTCTGGTAAGAACGTATGAAGTGAAACTAGCTAACTTCACAAATTTGAAGATTTTGTTCAATTTCTTTGAAAATGATGAAAGATATGTCTGATTTGGCAGGGTAATGTCGCAGCCAAATACCAGTCACTCTTTGTGACACAGTCCGGATCGAAAGATAACGATACTCGTGAAATTTATTGATACTTCTAAATATAGGATCCTATCGAACATCCCTACTGTCAAGATGTATAACCCAAGGTACCGACGGAGCTATTTTGCGGCGTCATGGAAATAATTTTAAATTTTCAGTTGCATTTTTTCAAGTGTTGTGCAATGATTTTGGGAAAAATGTCACGAGTAGTCTTATAAAGCATAGTAGAGTATATTTCAACAGGTGGCGGAACCTACTCCACTGGGACCAGGAGGGTGAAACGGGATATTAATGCACAATCTGACAACCCTGTCGCACCCTCACAAAATGGCCGCTGACAACCACACAAGTCACCGTGTTGTGATTGAATAGCATGGAATTAAACCTTCAGAGTATGTTTTGTGACTGGTACCAAGAGTTGACAGAGCCCACAAATGTGTCACTCCTTGAAAAGCAATAATGAGCTGTATTCAAATAACGCCTAATATAAATATAACCCAGAATATCTACTCAGTGAAAAAAGGAAAATATTGCAAATTTCTAGTATTTCTGCAGGTTTTAGGTTTGCTGGTAGCTCTGCGACATATATTTGGGTATTTCTTAATCGCTGTGAATATAGTGTGGATGTTTGTTAAGTTCCTGAACAACGAAAGATATTCAACTTTATGGATGTATGGATATTAAAAAACCAGAATGGTTTTGTGGGAATATCAATCTAAGGTGCCATAGTGGTTCTGATGAACGGCAAGTAAATGAATGAATGTTTGGAAACGAGCAATATCTATGAACTTTTTGGTAGAGCCAGTCATCAAGTAGGTGCTTAATAGCTATCTGCAACAGGTTTATAGGAAAAAAACACCCAGTAGATGATCTTGAATCAGTAAAATCGCATATCGATTGAAGAAAATAATATTATCATGAATAAAAAATCAACAATGGTAATTAAAACATGAATTTTATTCAAAAATTAAACAAGTGTTTAAATTTTGACTGAATTATATGTAATTTCTTAATATTCAATAAGCTATTCGTTGCTAAAATTTGTTGATTGGAACTTGAAGTTCATTCGCTGTATTTAACGGGCTGTTACCCTATAGGTGGAGAATAACGGACTGTTGTTGGTGACATTGGCCCTAAGTGTTTTATATCGACCACAATCAGCACAATCTTACTCATTTTTATAATCTAATCTAAAACGTTTTTAAGTTGGGTAATTAACAAATGAATGGCATTAAGTTTTTCTGAGTTACGCCCAAATTTGTAGTCAGTAAGAAAGTAAGTTTCATTAAATTGATTATTTAAAACACACTTGACAACAGCGCGTCGGTCATCATCACTCTTATTGAACCGGCAATTCATCGCAAACAGTAACAGTGGTTAGTTATCCTTTTGCATAGTTTTGCGGCGTTGTCAGATTTATTTTACTTTAAATTCGCTTTTCTCTAAGAAAATGCCGTTTTGACTCCCATGTTAAATGAAACTTTTTGCTTCTTTTAACCCCCTCTATCACCCATTTAAATAATGACTATCATAACGTTTACACCCTGTATTTGGTTACCGTTATTAAATCGTATGTGACTTGCCATTGTCACTGAGGAAAAAAATTGTTTATTTTTCAAACACTGACGATTGGTAGGAATGGATGAGTTATGTAATATGCATCATAGTTTATTTGTGTATTAGTATGTATTAGTATTAGTAAAATAAACACATGTACTATATGTCGCATACAACTGTGTGTAATTTCATTTAAGTTGGCTTACATTGCTTACGACTAGGTATGCTCGCTGTGTATTCCAAAATTATCAAAGTAGCTCAGCACATTGAAAAGATTGGCGACCACTGCTCTATGGCTACTCTATCTGGCGATTTTCGATTCCAGAAGTAGTGATGGCTGCATCATTGGTGACGTTGCCGATCAGGAACGATTTCTTATTCAAAATTCCCACTCCCGATAATGGTAAGAAAACTCCAGAAATGCACTTAACTGATCATTTGCAAAAGCTCCTTATGGGTGAAATATTTTCTATCCCTCAATTTACCGATTGACTGTATCATCACTCTAATCATACTCATCGATCCTAACCCACTTTCGATTCCGAACCGCGCACAAAGTTCCGCCAAGTAAAAAGCGAACCCTTTGATAAAGTTCGAGACCTCGAAGTGGACCCATTCGTATTATAGCGAGGGCGGTACACCTGCACAGCCATCAATAAGAGATCACGACCGATGTTTTGGATTTCTATTGAGAAGTTTGATTTGAATACGCGGAAGATAAGGCGCTGGAATAATGCCTTCGTATAGATTGGAGATAAATGGGATTGGGAATGAACTGCTACCGGTTTTTTCTTTAACAGACGGTGATTTGTTTATGAAAAGAATCTTGGTGAGGGACGACCGCAACGGACTGTCAATCGGAGACTTGGCCCTTGTTATAATTGAGAAAATACGGGGCGTGATCAAGAGAACTGGGCACGCAGCAGCCACAAAATCTAATGTTCCAAAGACATTAATGAATATCAAGAAAGATCATCCGTATATAAAGTCATTGACTACTTAGGAGCCTTGAAGAACGAATTTTGTAGACACTGACGAATAAAAGATTTTAAGTACATTTTTGAAATAACTGACACATTTTTAATGGACCCACTGACACTGTTGACAATAGTTTTTTATTGTTCCAGCAACTGGGATGGATCTCTCAAATACCTATACATGAACATAGATTAAAAGAAAATGAGCTACTGGTAAGAATAACGTACCTTTTTTAATTGAACAGGGTGGAAAATTATACAGGGTGTCCCAAAAAAAGTGTGCCATATTCTCCCAGCAGTTTCTAGGGCTTAAAATAGGAGGAAAAGTTTATATAAACATAGGTCGACAAACATCCCCTAAGGGCGCTACGGTCTTTTAAAGGGGCTCCCCTGAAGATGGTTTTTCCTTAATATTTCCAAAACGTGTTAGGATAAAGACATAAAATTTGGTATTCTAACCTAGTTTTTTATGCTGGATTTAAAAATATTAACAATTTGGACAGTTTTGTTTGGAAACGTATGTAAGAGGGACGGACTCAGGTTATTATAGCCCCAAAATTTTTGTGTGATTCTATTTTTGAAATTCAATTTTAGAATTTAAAAATTTAGAGTTTTCTACATAAAAAAGGTACCCTCATTGAATATCGATAAATTGTGCCATTTTGAATAAAATCAAACTAAAGAATTTGTCACATGATAGGAAATGTACTGCGAATTTGAATGAATTGTTGATTATATATATATAGCTGTTTTGATTTGTTATGACTTAGTTTGCAGTTGTTAGCAGTGCAAAATTATTAGATTAAGTTCAAATTTTTTATTAAATCGATTTAAAATGCCAAGATTTACAGGCAGAGGACTGACTGGCATGCATTTTGTGTACGAGTTTTGCAATGACAGTTCATTGGCAGCCGTAAGAGAATATCAAAGAAGATTTCCCAATCGCATAGTACCTTGACTTCAAATGTTTACTGATATTCACCGGAATTTGTCAATTCATGGAAGTTTTCAGCGCATGCAGGGCTCAGGATGGCCACTGGGAAATCATCGTATGGATATTGCTTTAAATATGTTTGAAAATAATCCGCAAATAAGCATACGAGATGTTTCAGAAATTATGAATATACCTCGATCAATAGTAAGAAAAATGTATGAATACCTATTTGATAGTTATCCTAAAAATAATAATTTTAGATAGAAAGAATGACAAGAATGCAAAGATTACATCCTTATCATTTTAAACCTGTGCAGCATGTAACGGAGGCAGATTTTTTACTACGAATCGAGTTCTGCCAGTGGATATTAGCAAATGGAAACACTATTCCTAGAATATTATTAGATTAGATGAGTCAATATTTTCTAGGAATGGTGCTTTTAATTTCCATAACATTCTTCACTGGTCCGGAGTAATTAGGGATCAAGTAATTGGGCCTATTGTACTTCCCAATCGTCTTAATTCAGAGGTGTATCTGAACTTTCTTCAGAATGAGCTCATGGATATTGGATGTGCGACAGCAGTTTCGAGAAAATATGTTTTTTCAACCTGTTCGAAATTGGTTGAATGTCAATTTTCCAGACAGGTGGTTAGGCCGAGGAGGTCCTATAGCATGGCCGCCACGTTCACCTGACCTAAATCCGTTGGATTTCTATTTTTGGGGGTCATTAAAAGACCTAGTTTACTCGAATGAAGTAAATACTCAAGAAGAATCCATCAGGCTGCAAATGAAATAAGAAGTCATTAGTTCGTCGAGCGAGACTCTGTATCCAACAAAATGAGAATTTATTTGAACACTTATTGTAAAGCTAGTTTTAAGTATATCCAACTGTATGTCTTCTTTTTTAAACAAATTTCAATTTCGTTCGTTCGAAAATTTTATTTCGTTTGTTTTAGCCTAAATGTTAGCTATGTGCCAATAGAAATATGTATTTATGTAATATTTACCTATTATTAAATTAGTTTTTTCGTTGCCATGGCTAATTATTCAACAATTAATTTAAATTCGCAGTACATTTCCTAACAATTTTTTTAGTTTGATTTTATTCAAAAATGGCACAATTTATCAATATTCAATAAGAGTACCTTTTGATGTAGAAAACCCTAATTTTCAAAAACTAAAATTGAATTTTAAAAATAGAATCACACAAAAATGTTATTGCGCTTCCAAACAAAACTGTCTAAGATTGTTAATATTTTTAAGTCCAGCATATATAACTACGCTAGAATACCAAATTTTATGTCTTTATCTCAACACGTCTCGGAAATATTAAGGAAAAACCATCTTCAGGGGAGCCCCTTTAAAAGACCGTAGCGCCCTTAGGGGCCGCTTGTCGACCTATGTTTATATAAACTTTTCTTCCTATTTCAATCTCTAGAAACCACTGGTAGAATATTGCACACTTTTTTCGGGACACCCTGTATAATCAAACTTCTAGTATTTAGATAAACTGAAGCTTTTGTTGGAGGAGATTTTCTAGAGGTCTTAAAAACGGAAAGGTTGTTCGAATTTTCACTGAGATTGGGTCAGCCGAAAGCTTTAGACCAGTGATTTCATCTCCATTATCAAAGTCGTTTTAATACCTCTGTCAGCGGTGTATCTAGAAAATATTTCTGGGATTTTGAATTCGAAATTACCCACTTAAATAGTGCTTTGGTGGCGGAAGAGCTCAGTATTTATTTTTAGGAAAATGTCAGTTTCAGAGGAAAGGGGGGATTGGATCGGCGATGAAAAACATGTTCGAAATTTTTATAAACTCGAATATTCAAGGTGGGGGAGAAGGGTGAACCCCGGGACACGTGACTGATCCCCACTGACTCCTGATTAAATCAATTATTGGTTGTCCTTAAGGTAGTTTTAAATGAGATTTCTCCGGGCGAGTACCCCATTTGGATCTGTCTAGATTCTGGGTCTAGACCATAGTAAGGCATTTGATTGCGTAAATACTAGTTTACTGTTGTCTAAATTACATAATAAAGTATGGTATTCGTGGGATTCTCTTTGGATGGATCGAATTATTTTTCACTGCTCCCAATATGTTGCTATCCAATAGTTAAGACCTTCACATCAAGTACTCAATATATTGCAACGCGTGTTCCGCAAGCATCGTCCTTAGGGCCTATTTTTGTTTTGCTATGGTTACTTTTTGTCTGTTATCCGACGAATCACCGGGTATTCTCCAAGAGCTTTGCACTTATCAATTAAAGCTATTTAATTGGTGTAGTATTATATATATTCACACAGGGTATCGTTATTTCAAATCCCTCAAATGCGTCAAATTGAAGATCTAATATTGACCATCAATCGCTTTTGGAAAAACTCCGTTACACCCAGATACCTTTTTTTCTCTGAAATCGCACTGTGAGGGTACATGTATCAACGATTAATGTTATTTGCTTTCAACTTAGAATCTTGGGAGACGTTTTAAAGAAGTTATGTCCTGATAATGTTTTCTCTAAGGTTTCATTTACGCTCCTGTGTCACTTTGTGATACAGTCATGCAACTACAAACGAAGAGGTGTACGGTTCAATTAAGTTCGACTATTTACATGAAGAAGCGAAATCAATTGGTTGCTCGCGCCCCACGTCTTGCAGCCTACTGAATTTTAATGTGTTTAGGAAACATTTGAATGTATGTACGTGTTCACAAAGTGCTCTTAAGAGAATGTAAACTCTGAGGCTACATTTGATTTGTTAGGCAGGGACCAGTATATTGTTTAGTTTTGAATTTGAAAGTTTATACCTTGTAAACATCTACTGCATAGTTTGGCTTGATTTGAGCAACTTAAAGGTTTATTCTGGTAAGCTTTATTAGACATGGAATTAACAATGAAATTTCATGAATTAACCTACCAAACTATCAAACTAGAGCCTTATTTTGAAGCTCTTTGGATAGGATCCAAGAAATCGAGCCAAAACATTTCAGCTGCCTTTGTGGATTCAAGATATATATAATCGGAGATAAACTTTTTACAAAATATTATTCAATAATTTTGAAGGAGGAAGGCGCATTTCGTGCATAAACAACGTGCTCTTTAGCAAAAAATCTCTATAACGCTATTGAAAAACTGATTTGTAAGATGTACCCGCAAGGCAACTCTCGCGAATATTTAATTAAAAATTCGACTGCAGAAGGTCAAAGTACCGGTTTCAAAGAAGACCTCAATGATATTGGGGCGGGACGCTGAAAACCGGCAAAAATAGAGGAATTGGCTTAATTAAACACCAGTATTGGTTATTTGATCCACACTCAAGAAGAAAGGAGATGAACCCCTATTTACACAATGCTTTATCACTTTGAATTTTTCAATTAACTTCTGGCCTCTCTTCCTTGCTCGATTCTGTTCGAGCATACTGAAATTTCGTTTATTGGTGTCGATTGTGAATTATATTAATACTTAAGTTTACAGAAAGTAAAATTGTGTGCGACTTATTAGAATTTTTTCAATATTCAGTGATACTGATTGAGTCACTGCTAGGGACAAAGTCGAATTAGTATATCACTTAGGTTGATAAGGCGCAAGTACTTTTACACTTATTAACAAGTGTATTCTTAGATTACAATACACATGGTGGTCCGCAGAAGGGTGTCGGTTGGTTCGTGCACCTCTCCCTGAAAATTCGGTTGGCCTTTAAAATTTGTATTTTGGGAATTTTCAGAGCTTGGGCTCTGAGAACATTTGCTAAGTGAACTATTTTCAAAGCCACAGACAAAATAAATAACTAACAGTATTATGACACAAAAAAAGCATCCACAATTATTTTTTCAAATGTTTCTAATTCCTCAATCGTACTCTCTGATCTCCGCAGACATAGCACCAAAGTTTACAGGTGTGACATTACACGATTCTGACGGCCAAGTGTGTTATCCCGCCAAAACAAGGTTAGTCGGCAGTTATGAGGACTCAGGGTGAGGTTCATGTACCTTGATTTTTGGTTGCAAAGCGGTTGCGGTTTACATGCCACTTAGTTTCAAAAACTAGGAAATGAAACAACAAATTACATCTAGTGGGTTTCTGGAGCTAAGGGGACACAAACTTTTAAGGCACAGACATTTATTGAACAAAAAAAATAATAAAAAGATTTTAGGTAAGTCCTGGGCGGCAGGCTAAAGAGAATTAATTTGTATTACCCCCTAGCTCAATGGTTTCCAGTAAATATTAAAATAAAAAAATAACGAACCACCTATGCAGGTGCTTGGCTATTATCGGTAGGCAACCGAAAGCAGGAAGTTCCAGATGTAACCTGAAGGTAAAACCTGAAGGTGGGACCCGAAGGTAGAACTCGAAGGTGGAACCCGAAGGTAGAACCCAAAGGTAGAGCTCTCGAACAATGAGGGTTCACAAAAATGGGGAGTTGCTCCTCACAGACTTGAGTCCTACTCAAATTCGCCTCAGATTATCCCTGCAGATGGTTCCCCTCAGCTCGATGGTTGAGTATAGTTATTTATGTCCACCGCTAAATCCCCAAGAGGGTGAGAAATAGGCTCCGAAACAAAAAACACCAAAAAGGCCGATTTCTAATAAAAAACCCACCATCCTATAAATTCGAAAATCTGCGTGTGAAACTATTTCACAAAATCGGGTAGTGGGCCGCAGAATTCCAACACCACAGCACCGGAAATAGCACCAAGTCATCTTCATCTCTCGTATTTACGGTTGACACAAATTATAAAAAATGACCTCCAACGAGATGGATAGTAGAGTACGCGACTTGCTACAAAATTATTAGACCAGGAGAAGTGTTTATTACTAAAAATAAAATTCAATAGTTTTGAGTTTTGACCATAAGATTATTATTTTAAATAAGAAAAACGTAATAATTCACTTCATCAAGATGTAGTTAATTTTTGGTCGACCACAAAACGAAACTGTAAAAAGTGATTGGTCCAAAAGTGAGAAATTTACTGCCCGCCGAGTTTTTATCGTAGCGGAACCTGCGAACTGTGCGCCCTCTTGTTGCAACCAGATATACTGAAAATCACCCGATTGAACTTCAGTGACCAGCTAATGTGGCAGCTGTCGCCAAATACCACTCGAAAAAACAGCAAAAGTTACTTTTTCCAGAATGGACGCCTTGGATCACAGCAAGTGCCGACATGTGAAAGAAATAGTCTTCAAAAATTGATTATCAGAAATGCTCATTTTCCTCAATAAATGTCACCTAACAGAATTGACTGTTCTTATTTTTTATCGTTTTGAAAAGTATCACCTGTTGAGCCTTGTTATCGATCATTATGTATCAATAAAAATATGGCACATCAGATGATGTTAACTGAGTATAGTCTGCTTGTCTATAGTCCGGGCCCTCATCATACCAATCAGCCCGTCAAACGAAAAAACAAAACACAAACCCCGCGCTGGCAGGTGGTCCTGAAATACAAAGAGGAGTAGGCCGTGACGTGCCGCGATCAGTTGTCTATCCATGGTGGAGAGAGCTGTCAAAGGTAAAGGCAACACGATCGCGGTTGGCCAGTCTGACCGCGCGGTAATTACAGCCAACCGGCATACTCGATACACTTAATTATAAACGGAGATCGGCCGGTTAAACGGTTTTTAATTGGTTGTCAACTTGTTATTCGATTGCACTTCAACTGTTTTCGGCGTGTTGGAACGCTCGATGGACAGAGACAGAGACTACTATAGGCTTGTTGATGTACGGTTTCACAGGCCCGAATCGAGGAACTAAATAATTGCTAGTCCAATGCGTACCCTCCGACCAATGCGGATCAACTGATTAATGCTAATACCTTCAATACAAGAGCTCGTCTTACGTGAAACAGATCTATGCGCGCAACTCGGACTGTGCACTCGCACCTTTAGCTTAAGACGATTACCTAATATTTTGGGCTATATGCTAGTTGTACTAGAAAGAAAATAACCTATCGCAGATCATAGCGATAAGTTAATTTTTATCATTTACTTATTATGCTTCATTAAGTAATTATACAAAATTTTATTAAAATAAAACCATTTAAACTGGGTGTTAGGATTTATATGTCACTTAGTATACATACTAACATCAAAAAATTGCGATACAGGCAGACTAACAGAAATTAGCGAGATGGTTTTTTGAGATGCACATGTCATATAACAACCAAAAAACATAAAGTTTCATTTCCGAAATTTTCCGCGATTACGGTTTTTCGTTGCCAGTAGGCGCAGGAAATAAAATACCCAACTGATTTTACTTTTATTACTTTTTAAAGCCTGAAGATGTTCTTCTCGGCAGCCAATCCATGCCTCTTTTAGTAGTAACACGAAAGATAAGCAACATAATTAATTTAGGCTTTATAGGTAGTACTTTTTTACATGTTGTGTAAACTGAATTGAAGCGATGCATGATTTTATATATTCATTATGTCTACCCGTAGATTATGTTCAGCGCATTTTTGTCAAACGTTATTGGTGGTGAATCGACGCTAATGGAGGCATTCAGGGTACATTCAGGAAGACACCATACTTACTAACTATAATATCACGTATCAGTTCTCTATATTTTGCTGACTAATAACAGCAGCAACTCAACTTTATTGTAATATCAGTTGCTCATCACATACTCATCACCCATAATAATAAGTGTCTCGTTTAGTACGGTCCTGTGCTAACAAACGTACGTGTTCTTTAATTTGAATCTGGCTGCAGTCAATCAAAAATAGAGTGATTGGAGGATTGCTAAGTTCATGCTGTATCGTATCATCGTTTTTTCTTCTTCTGAATTAATTACATTACAGCAACACCTAGGGGATACTTGAATGTGGTGTCCATACTCAGAAATTCTTGTAGTAGCAGATCGATTATTAATTTGGACATGGAGATTTAGTTTAAGAAATGAGGTGTAAGGGTACCTTACCGTTAGTTTCAGTTATTTACAAAGAGTCAGAAAACATTTTTTCATACTGAATGATACACTGAGACTCTGAGGGGAAACAGGCAATGAGGCGATGACACAATTTTAGCAGACAAAACACGTGTATCCGACGGAAACCACCTACCACATCCATAACTTTGTTGTGAAGGGCATTCAATTTCATTGCTGAATTGCGCGACGTAGGATTTGTGCAAGGAAAAAGTGAAAAAAGGTTGTCTCATCATAAATTTCGATATATCCATCAGCACTCCTAAGGCTCCATGATTTCCTGCTCCTTTGGATATTTTCCACTTGCATTCAATGATACCAACATTTGTTTGGCCAAAACATGACAGAGCAAGAAACATGAATTACCTATTCAACTCTGGCTGCGTGAAACTTATCGACATAACCAGTGGATATAGCTTTTGGGCTTAGTTTTGGGCTACAATCATGAAAGGTTCGGTGAACAATATTATTTCCTATACTGTTCGCCTGGACATATGCATGAACGACTCATAAATCACATAATAAGCAGGCACAAAAAACGCAGCACCTCCGCCAACTATGTATGTGTGACTCATTCCCATTGGTTCTGATTGCCAATGCATATAGTCACGTAGAGTGCCATGGTAATTTCCAAGAGCTGGCGATACTCAGTTCTCCCTTTATTGTAACGAACAACTGCACAGCACGGAATGAAGTGTATGTCCATTGTATCATACTGATATTACCCAAAGCAAAATGATCGGCAAGTCCAAAGTTCGATTGCGAGGCTTGACTCTTTTGTACCGTAGTAGCCGCGGAGGCAGGAGTCTAAATACCAGGGAACCGCGGCTGCTATGATGAGTTTGATAATCTGATTTTTAAACTGCATAAGTTTAGTGCAACTGGGAAAGGCCGCCTCAAGTTAATTTTTCTACAACCTCGAATTCTAAGGTTCAAAGGAGTGGTCCTATCGGCGAGTTCTGCTGTACATCACGCGGCGACATCATGTAGGAGAGTTCTGAGGGGCAAAGCCCGAAGACACAGCAGTAGCAGAAAGCCAGATCGCCGACGGTCCGGTGCGAAAGAGTCCCAAGACTGTCCGTTAGAGAAGGATCATCGATGAGGCGGCAATGTGGTCGGGGCGGCAGCACCCCAAATATGTGATGACTACTCCAGGTTAAGTCTTATCTGGAAAATGTACAGGGGAGGAGGTTATGTTTGTGGAGAACAGTGCTTCCTAGCCCCAAACAAACAGCCAGATTATTCTCAGTAGCTGCCGTGATTGAAAGGATGTGTTCATGCCAGGTCAAGACCTCGATGACTTGGACTCTGGACCAGTTGCAATAAACTCGGACATCTGTCAAAATTAGATATGATCGCTAGGGCGTCTCATGTTAGTCAAAGTGCAGTACTGTATCTTGAAAGCATAAAACTGTACCAGACTGTTGCGCTCCCAGGCAGTGGTATTTCATCAGAGAGGAAGTCGCTGCTGGTCTTTTTTTTCCAGCTCACCGACAAAAATCGGCTTGTCACTCTGAATTCCTACATACCTATGTCCAAAAGCGAAATTTTACAGGATGAGGATGAGAGCAGGGAATACTACTTTTACTGTTCCAAGGATATCCTAAGCTGAAAATATTTTGAAATTAACTAATCAACGTCCTAGTTCCAGTAGCATTTGTATCGAAAAGTTACATCAAGACTATCCAGTATCTTTTCAGAAAAACATTCAAAGGTGTGGCGCAAAATAAGCTTATTAACAAAATTCTCAGAATTATCCCTATTAATGGAATACGTCTTAAAATAGGATTTCTGTGATTTTAATAAGTGAGTATTTTGAAAATCATTTCATAAATTGTATTCGAATAGTTTATTTTAGATGTGTTATACTAAATATTAGCCATAAGAATACCTTTGGATTAGATTCTCAATGATCTCAGATAATTGCCGCCGCATTTTGTGCTATGCATCGTAAACGGTTACATATACGTATATGGTAAGGTAACGGCGCCCCGTAAACAATGAATCAAAATAACTCGGTACAAGTATTCTTATTAGCCATTCTCCTGATGGATACTAATACCTGAGGCATTATCATATTAAACGGCCAACAGAAACAGATGAGTTATTATGGTCGCGAGAAGGCATGGCAGACAGTAGAAGGACTTTTGAGCTCGTGCGGAGACAATAAGACGCGAGTGAGACAGTTAGAGAAAGAGACAGAGGTGTGGGTGTCAATGGATGTCGCCTGGTGTCTGCTCGGACGCCGATTGTTGATGGTATCAGCTGGGTTTTTAGCAGCGGCGGCGCATTGGGAACAATTAGCGAAATACTAACTGGGAAACTAGCAGAAATAGATGACAAAAAGACGGCGGAAATCCTGCCTAACCAGGAATGTTGTCGAATACCAACCTACGGAATATCTCGACGTATTTGTACTTTTGTTAAGTTATTTGGATTTAAGACGGGTGAGGGAGAAAGGTGGTCAGTAACGAAGAGGAAAGTAAGTATTTTCGAGCAACACATATTCCTACTTTGTCATTTGCCATTTTTTCGAGCAGTGTAGTAATCTGGAATGTGTCATTCATTGTTGTATCATGTTTATAGCTTCTCCAGATTTTCTCGAATGAGGAATGTCGATTCCGAGATTAAAAAAGTCTTGACATTGGAGAACACCCCCCTTTCTGGGTTGACTTTCCTCCTTGCAACCAATCGGATACAACTCCACGTTATACCCAGGTCACGGGACAATGGAGAAAACCAAAGAGTATGCATCTTCAAAAGATGATTTTGGCAAAAAGAGAGGGTAGAGGGATTTGAATCCACTTTTGATTTTGATGATGATGTCCGAGCTTTGCCAGGAAGCCAGTAATTTAGAAAATCAGATCTTTAAGGATTTGGTTTGCCACGAATGCGTCTCGCTAAAAAGCTTATTTATCTGTTTATACAAATAGGAATTCTCACAACCTAACCTCCTAACTCTGTACAAGGCCCTGATAAGATAGGATCAGGATCACACTGTGTAAGATACTTCCTCAAATACATTGTTCGCACTTTATGAGGTTAGAAGATGACAATCCAACTGATCGACCCATAAGGGTTCGGCTTCTCGTTAAGTACTTCAGATTGTAGGCTTTGCCCCCGCAGCTGGAATAAAGAAGAATATTGACTGTCCAGATTGCTGGTACTCATTCTGCGTAGCTCATATTTCAAGGATTTGAAATAATTTATAAGGAGCAGCACTTTCAGTGCTGAGATGGTAAGGCGTATTATCCAACCACGGGTTGAACATGATGGATTTTTATAGATACCGAAAACCTGAAGTCGATACTATCGGCTGCTTCAATATAAAAATTCTAAACTACACTCCCCATTGCTTGGAACAGCGGCAGCAGACTTCTTCCATTGTTCAGGGAGCATCCACTAAACGAAACCTTTGGATCATCTTGAGGGTTATACGTACTAGGACGACGAGCATTATTCATGCATTTAAAAAAATGATACTATTGTTCAGGGTCACAAAATTACTCCAGCTTATATTCTGTTAAGTAGCAAAATATCATTCTTAAAGACTGGATTTTCTCAGGAAATGTACAAAGTATTTGGCTGTTTCACTCCAACTAGCCCTCAAACTCCGCTACTGCTTATTTCCTAAGTAAAGTTTGACGCGAGCCGACCACCGTGGTAGCGGTCGGGTCTTTAGCTGGTCCGAACATGCATCCCACTCCAGATATGACAAACTGATCATCAATTAGACAAGTCTCGGTCATTTGTCTGATGTCATCGAATGCCTTACTGTCAGCCGACCGGCGTTCTGCCTAGTGATATAGGCCTGGCAACGGCAACACAATGGCTAAATACCCGGATTACTCCTTTATCTAGGGCCACCTCATCATTTCCCTCTAAGATGAAAAGCTCACAACTCCTTGGATGTAGGCCAGTGCAAACCGGCAGATGTAATGAGCTTTTTCGGTATTATTTTGAATATTTAAAAATCAAGTAAGCAGTGAAACCTTTTTTAAATTAAACTTTGACACCCAGCTGCCTACTCAGTATCCATCCTTCACACTTTTATTAACAAAAAGTTTTAGTAACTCGGTAGCCTTCTGGTGGTATTCTTTAAATCACAAAACATAAGGAAGCTCAGTACTGCTTTGGGGTTAGACTTTAGAATATTAAGTCTACTCTCTACTTCGACAAAGTTACGTTATAGATTAGATAATACACCCTTGTATACCTGTTAAAACCTTCTCCAGCAGCGTAATCTAGAAGAAACGGTCTAACTAAGCCGCACTTTTTTACGAGAAGCGACACTATTTAACTACACTTGCGCCATCTTTATCAGTACGATGTGTTACACCGCAAATGATGCTTCCTACTATTTCTGAATTTGCTGTTATTCTAAAACAATGGAAATTATTCATATTTTATTTTATTAGTCATGCATGTAGCATTTCATGCTTGGACTCGTCATCCAATATATCAGCCTCAATGAGACAAGATGTGCACTGGAGCTTCTTTAAGATCCTCATTCACAAATTCAGAATTACATTCCTTTATGGAGCTTTTCATGTTTTCTTTCAATCACTGGTAGGTTGCTTTTTGTATATATTAGCTTCATCGTAAAAAGTTTCTGGACCTATTAAGTGACTGAAACAACTTTTCTGGGGCTAACTCATCCCTCTTCCTATCTTCTTTGCCTGCTTCGCTGTCATATTACCCATCACAAGGGACCTCCTTTAGTTTCCTTGTTCCTTGAGCATATGCAAGCAATTTCTGAGCAGCTTGATTCATTTGTGCACCAAATTGAATGCGTTAATTGCTGTCTCAACGTTGGGAAGCTCATTCTGAGGTATACATGGACCTAATTATCAGATTGATTGTGGAAGAGTATTTGAACCTTCTTAAGTAATACTTTTTCCATACTCTTTTGTGTAGGCTTTTTCAGTAAGAAATAACGAGCTATTTATGAAATATTAGTAGTAGGACTTTATGAAGTGTTTTTCGCTCTTCCTTGTAAGTCCTTATTGAAAAAACAAATTTAGTTCAAACTTGAATACCAACCGCTCTGTGGCAAACTGGTATAGGGAAAAGTTGTTACCTCACACGAGTTGGGATACAGTACTTACTTTTAGCTTACCTTGTATATTCCATGTATTTAATGTCTTGCTGCAATTAGAGACATTTCCACGCAACAGGAAACAGTGGGCTGTCTGAATCTAGAGAAAATGTATATCAAGTAATAAACATTAATGACCACTTCCTACTTTCAGGAGAAATTTTCAATTTATGCGGTTCGGGTAAATTGAATTAGATGAGGTCAAAGGTGTAATGAAGTGTGTTCTTTGAAGATTTATGATACCTTCAGCCTGACAGAATGTAAACATAAGGTTAAAGATAATGAAAGTACGTCGACAATATTTATAATTTGTAGATGCCATTTATAATTAGCGAGCATCTGATATCACTGCACCCAACGTTTTGAGACTAATGGACAGCTAAAACCATGCATAGCGTAGGAACAGCATTACTAAGATTTTACGGGAACTAGTGTAGTTGCGAAAAATTTAGAAAATGAAATATTACGTTTTGACATGTACATCACGAAAAACCATGTTTGTCGGTTTGCCAAATTATAGCTTGGAAAGTACTGCTCGAATTTGGATAAAATTTCCACACAGTACTACTACTATGCCAGGGACGAAAAAGCTGTGTAGCTATTTGAAATGTATCCAGTGACGATGGAGGGAATTACCAAAAACGAAAAAAATAAAACTTCATAGAAGTAAAAAATTGGGCGGTGGGGTTGTAGGAGGTGCGGGAAGGTGCACCGAAATTTTTTTATGTCAGTATATTGACTTAACGTTCCTTCCAACCAAAGCTATGTGGTCGGTTATTGGACTATTACTGGTTCACAGTTAGCAACAGCGATATATGTGCTTCCGAGGCGGTGTCGCCAAACTGCCACAAAGTATTTATGAAACGCTACATACGCTAAGCGGAATGGAGTGCAGCTCTTTTCACGGTTTTTGGTGATTGCTTCAAAAAGACATACGAAATAAATAAACATACCGTCTTAAAGCCAGATAACTCGCGACCATGTAAAATAGACCGCCAAATAATTAATTTGAGGTTAGAAAATTTTGAATTTAAGGTGATCTACTTCTTTTATTACTAAACTACGTACTGTAGGGCTCTGAAAGCTAAATAGGTGATGCATTTATTGGTGCCGAATTCTGATGTACGCGACCATTAGTGTTTAAAGTGTGCTATATTGTCACCGGTGTACAAAGGCAATCTCACCTTTTCTTCCAGAAGACAACAACAATGGAAAAATAATTTACCTTACCCAAAGAGCATCCCGTTACGGCAGTTAAAACATCTGTCCATATTGTCTAACTTGTTGAACGTATCGTGACATGGCAAAATCGAAAAATCGGGCGTTTTAATGGAAAGTTAAATATTTATTGATCACCAAAGTGTGAAACGCTATTACGCGGTCGGATGACTGTTCAATTTTTTCTTTCCGGAAGGACAAATCGGTTTGGATATGGCTTGTTTGTCAAACATGATTAATGGCAGTTGACTGGTTCACATCTGTTCTTAAGTCGACCTTGTGGTTATCCTCTACTATATTCATGCAGTACAAGTACACAGTATACGTCAGCTAAAATCACTTTGGCTAATACTTTCACATTTTCAGCACATAGACTACCAATATAATCCTAGCTATCGACCCGCTCACTTCAACCAGAAGCAGTGACAGACACAACAGTACATAGTCGGCCTATGTTTTCAGCGCTCTGTTAGCAGCCTTGACATTGACATTGTTCAGCATTAAAGTTATTACATCATGGAATAAATAGGTTCTGCTTTTGGGTGACTCTTATGAGCTCCTCTATCCCTATGGTTCGGAAGTTACAGCTAAGATCATAACACAATTTTGACTGCTACTGCTATGCCAGTGATAGAACACATTAAATGCTTTTACCGTTAAACGGGAAGGATCAAGTAGAAATTCAAAATTTGAGAGCGTCAGCAAGCTGAAGGTTCATGGGAGTCAACACCTAAAAAATGCGAAAATTTGTTATCTGACATTTTTATACTTTCTGGTTATGTAAATTGCACTGCAGATTTTGCCCGAGCTTAGCCTCTGGTTTGGACATTCTGAGGTATTTGCATATGTCTGCACGAGTTAGTATCTGGTTGTTGGAAGACAAAGAGTACAAAGCGCATCTTTCCTATCACTGCAATGCTCTGAGATACGTAGACTAAACTGGGGTCCAATATTTTGGATCCTCGGAATGTCAAGAAGTTCTTACTTCTACTGCTTGGTTATAATCAAACTTGCCAGAAAAGTGGGAGTTGCGAAACGGCCCTGCTATCCGCACTTTCATAGTAAAAGATGATGGCAAAGTTGTGTAGGCGAAACAGAACAAGGAAAACTGGACAACATGATGGCAGGTTTTCCATTTGACCCCGAAGCATCGTCTGAATATGCATTTTTCGAATTCAGTTCCTGAAGGGTTCTTTTCCTCCAAAGAGCATCGCTCTTCGTAACGACACAATTAATCAGGCCAGCGGTAATTTGAGGAATCGAAGAAAGCGTCGTAATGGAGTTAATCGCAGACGCCCGTGGATCCCAGCCGATACAATGAATAACAGATGAGTGTTGAAACGAAGACGAACGAACGAAGCTATTCGCCGCTTCGACGAATTTTATGGGCCATTTAACTCCATCTATTAATTCGTTGCTGTTGCTATTTACCGTGTCAATGAGCCAGGAATAAATGTCTTTTGCCCTTTCTCTTTTAGACTCTGATACATTTCATTAAAGCAGTGAAGCATTCCTCCAGTCATATGCCTTAGCAAAGGATTATAGTGGTGAGTCTTTCTGGCTGCTATGCGGTTTACCTCTCTGTTTATCAAATACCCGTTTCCAGGATCTTGGTCCATCAATTTGTTATCCATCTCTTGTTTAAAGGAACGTAGATTTATCAGGCTTAGTAGCCTGGATTCTAGGTCAAAACAGAGAGGAGCGAATGAAAAAGAGAACAAGGAAGAAGACTAGAGAGGTTGAAGCGTGTGCGCCTGAGTAGAATCTTGGTCTCACAAGAGGTTTTGAGGGAAAATTTTGCTTTGTTTTCCGCTGGTGACTCAATTTTTTGTAGCCTGTAAGCTTTGTTAGGGACAACAGCATTTTGGAAAGATCAGACTACAAAGTAGGTCCAACGTTGGAACGGTATAAATTAGAGAGTCTGATGAAGAAACCATGCTATCTGAGAGTCCTTAAAAAGTGCTATGATAGCTGAGAGTTTTAGGAAAAGTAATTCCATTTTTTTCTGATTTGTATGTAAATACCTTAAAAGCATTTTGGTCGATTTCTATCTGAAAAGTGGGCAGTAGAATAGTTTATTTTCATGAAAACACAAGATTTACATGTACTGAATTCGTATGCATGCTTACGGATTGAAGGAGATCAGAATTCCCTGCCTTGTCATCTTTATTTCGAGATTTTCTCCACAAGAAAAGGGAAGAATAAAGAAACTATATTGAATCGGACATATGAAACAACAAATATTTGGCAAGCCCATGTGATAACGGGCTTGAAGTCGTATCTCTAGCGGCTATAGAGGTAATGTCACCCCAGATCCCGCCAGGCTGTCGTGTAAAAAACCTATAAAACGTCAAAAAGCAAAAACAAAAAAATGTCATCTTGCAGATCAAGTAGTTTTTAGGGGGCAACTAGTTCATTCCATGTTTGCTCGCTGTGATCGCTGCGAGCGTCCATCTACGGAGGAATGACTCAACTACAGGCACTGTTGGTTGCAAAAAAAAGTATATGTTTTGTGAAGCCAAGTAGTCTGTAGTGTTTATCGCTGAGAAGCTATGAAAGAAAAAAATTTGGTTAAGTAGCAAGATCGTATCTGGATGATTATGTGCATGGGTCTGCATGTATTGTGTATAAAATCAGTGCTATACTCTATGCGAGAAAATTATTACTGAATATGCTGTCAATGAAGTACATACATAGGTAAATAGGTATATCAATTAGCTTTGCCCCACGAGTCTTATGTGTTGTCCTTTTGGAAGACAGGCTATGCTCTAAGTTATAAATTACGATTTTTCCCATTTTTTTGTGTTTAATCACATATGACAGAAAAATTAGGAATGATGCATCGCATATCAAACATTTTCGCAATGTCTCTCATCTAGGCGCTGATTTGTATTTTCTACTGATATCGCAAAATAAATTTCTATATAATTTAACTGACAGGAAATAAAAAATTATGTAATAACCTTTCACTTTCATAAATATTCCTGTCTGTAGTATATTTTTTGACCTGTTTCTTCACCAACTAAGGATTTTCTTTTCTTATCCCTCTTATTTTTAAAATTCAGCAAATATAAATATGTAATTTCCAGAATTATAAGAAAAAGTGGATTCGTAACCAATTACTAAATTTGAATCACAAGTAAGTGTATTTGAGACAAGAAACCGAAGGAACTATCATCTACACATAATATCATTAGCGCACAAGTCCTCACTATGAACCCATGCACTGCCGCTTCCTTCTAGCTATAGTATACAACTAACAGCTTGGACCTCCAGTAATGCCATCTCTGAAGCAGATTTTACATCGCATCAGAGCCAAACAGTGATAACTGAATCATCATGTCATTTAGGCAAGACGTGCAACTACGAAACAAGTTCACAAGTGTCTGTCAGCTAGTGCTAGGTTAACATCTCGTAAAAAAACCTACATGATGTCACAAAAAACAGATAATATCAAAAACAATCGACAATCGACATAATGTCACTTTTGAAGATACGTAATACCCGTGCCGACCTAGATAATCTGTATGGCATGATCAAGCATGCAAAGCTGAACTAAATTTTCGTCCCTCACATAGTTCTCTGGCTGTTGAAGTTCGTTAGAATGAAATATGTTGAACTAATTGGTCGGAATATTGCCGAAGTTCATCCATCTAATTATGTGTGTTTAATTTATGGTTGTGATGCACTGCCTCGCCGGCGCTGCTCCATTCGCCATTTTACAGCTTACAGTAAATATCTGATAGCACGACACGATCATTAGGTTTCCCGCTAATCGAGTCTACCGTCAACCCTTTTTTCACTGAAACATGATTTGAGGAAGGATTATATTAATCCAACGAAAACGAGGTGAAATGTTTCCACTTTTAGGGTAGAAATATGCTGAACACGATAAGTTTATTCTACTTCACACGTCAACTGGGAGAGAGGTATTGTGTGGTAAAAAATGGTATTTGATGTTACAAAAAATGTATATCACGAAAAACTACTACGACTATACAGGGCCGCAAAATAAAAAAAGTGGTGTGTCCTTGGGGTTCGGCTATATTTTTCTTTTGTACTGTCTCACGCTGAATATGAATCTGAAGTCAAAACTGGGGGTTGGTGGACAAATAAGGAAGTAATTCAACCATTAAAATCACACTTTTTGGCATTTTTGGTGGATGTGCATCACTCGGAGATTGTAAAATACAATCAGTTTCTATTCTGTCTAAATTACTTTCATAATTTTTCATCGTTCTCAGAAATTCATAGAAATAAATATAGTGAAAACCCCCGCACACGCCGCTTTTTAATTTTTTGTGGACCTGTGCATAGTTTTATGCGTTTTCTCTAAAATTTGTCCATCGACCCCCAACTTTGTCTTCAGATTTGTATTCAGCATAAAAATTTAGATGGAAAAACATAGTCGGACCTCAATCACACATAATTTTTTTATTTAGGTTTTAATATACAATGTCGGGAGAGCTACGGGTAAAAAGCGAAAAAAATTAAAACCTCCTGCTCTTTTTTGGGAGATTTTTCCCAAGTGTAGACAACTGGAGGGGTGAAAGGTTGTATGGGGTGAGAGAGGGCCCAAAAAAGTTATATTTACGTTAATACGACCACAAAATAGGTTAAAAAGGTTTCATGGCCATTTTAAAAAAAGTTATATTTCCTTTCAAGCCTTTTTTCCAAAATGGAGAATAAAACCAAAGTAATTTAGAAGTCAATATTAGGCCAATGAGGCTTTTATTATTAATAGGTTGAAGGGTATAAACAGCTATATATGTCATCTCAAATGTGGGCAAAATTCAGGCGCCTTAGAAATAAGCTAAAACAACGAATTTTGTTAGCAATTTCAACGAGATACTCTGATCATAGCATAATCCCAAAATAATATGAATGTTTTATTTTTGAGGCAGCAGCGGTGGCTGCATGGTAGACTCTTCGGTCTCCTGATCAGTCGCCGCGCGCTGCGCGGTTTCGAATCCCGTCCCAAGAGAAAATTTTCTCTTGGCTGTGGATGATGTGATTGTCCGTAGGTGGTACACGGTCTCTGACTGTGGAACGCAGAGGTACCACCCGGCAAATCTCGTGGGCATCGCCAAAATGTGTGCATGTTGCATGCACACGTGTTCCCTCGCCAGAGTCCGTGTGGCGTTCCCCCTTCTCCTGTATCCCCCTATAGCCCCAGGGTACCCAATGGGTGTTTAGGCCTTAGGCCTTCGTGGTAGTTGGAGTATAAAAAAAGGCGCGAAGTTCTTAATTGTACGAGTACGCACAATCATGTATTTTCACCTGTACCTTTGTAAGCGTAACATAATATGTAAACAATGATTTACTGTTTATGTTCTATTATTAATAAGAGAAAATATCAAAATTTGGCCGTTTTCATAATTTCGATCTGTAGAGATTTATCCTGACCAATTCCAACCACATCTTTACTACGATGCAGTTCGAAATAGTACCTTCAACCTTACAGTTAAATTTATCTCAGACCTGATAAGTATTTAGAAGATAAATTCCAACTTAAGGCGTGAGACTATGTTCTGATTTTTACTTTTAGACAAATAACTTGACCTCAAATAACTTTTAAATTGATGTATGTAGTATGTATTTATTAGTTTCCCGTAGCTGGCGGGATGTGTAGGAATCATGCAACAGTGATATCTGTCATTTTGGCGTTGCCATATGGGTGGGGACGGTATCTTGATTGTATGGATCTAAATTCTCCTGCTGAACATGTTCGTAGTTACTTTTTTCTCAGAGGGGTTAGCTTGTGTCTAACATAGTCCTCTATGAAATGGTGACTGCGTTGTGAGGGAAGTGCAGAATCAACCTGCTTGATGTCATTTATTCTGCTCCTACTAGTAGTTTTATAGACCAACGAGAATCAAAACAGAAAGCGCCAAGAGCAATATCAAATTTTGTGACTCTTCTTACAACCAAGAGTTTTCAAAGCACAAAGTTGCGCTAAATAGCACCTTGAACATCGTAGCTCGTCATGAAAGTCTACGTAAGTAGTAGTATGAAGGTACTTACTATCTCTATAATAGCTTACCTTCCGTCCAAAGCGTGTAATATTCTATTTGTTGCCAGGAAGGAACAGTGACAAATATCTGACAAAGCATCTAACACACTATTGGCTACACGAGACCTTCCTATGGAGGAGAGAAACAGACACTGACCTAGCTAAATGCTTTGGTAATTAGAGCATTTTGTTTCCCAACAGAAAAATCCATTTATAAGGCAAACAATACAAGAAGTAGCTACATTTTTTTAACAACTAAGAACAACAAAGATCGGTACAAGCTATCAACGCAAAGAAGCAAGATAAGAAAAGTTTGGGTTTATTCGAGAAATTGCTGGGGTACACATTTTTTCAGTTCATTTAATGTGCAATAAAAAACGTCATCTACTTGAAAAATACTGTTCAGATTGGTATACTTGAGTCTAATAGGTGATTTCAAAAGTAAATATGTTTGTGCATGTTCATAAAAGAATACTGCATTAAGGAGTGAGTGAAGCCTAGGTACTTGATATTATAGATGCATCAGTTCCGCCATTAACAATTTTATAAAGAAATATTACCGAAGCACGCTTATGAGGAGATGCCAATTAATAAACATGAAATCTATTTAATATCAAGTAATAATCATATCCAAGCTTCGGATAAACAGAGTCAGACTTAAATGCCAAAACTTTTAAAAATCTCGTATAAACGTAGTTTATACAGTTCATACAACATTGGTAGTAAGGAATCCACACAACTGGTGCGTATTCCAACTCAGAACGGATAAAAGCAGACTAAAGTGGCTTGAGTGAAATGTAGTAGTAGTAGTACTATGAGCATACGTTTATTTTCCCACAAAATTCAATGTGTTAATAAATACAAATGCTAACTTCAGTACAATAATAAACGTAAAATAAAACATAATACCTGACTTTCACAAAATAATCTTAAGTTAGCATGTTTTATAAGGCACAGAAAATTTTTAAATTGTCTTGTAAAACCCATTGAAACAAAATAGTTGGTTGTGCACGGGCAGATTTTTTTTTTTGATATAATTTTGATAATAAATATAATAAATGACATTGTAAGTATGGAAGGTAAGGAGGAGTAGCACTTATACAATATAGTTTATTCCACTAACTACAGAAATATGGAGGCTGAGGAGGAGTAATACTAGCGTAGTACGATTTCTAGTAGATAATTTCTACTAGATTTCGTGTCTACCAATTAAAAAATATATTTTTAAGATTTTATCAAAGACCATGAAGTTATTTTTATAAATTCTTCATGATAGGTAGGTGTGGCATCGCAAGCTTACATTTATTTTTAAAAGTTTGTATATTTAAGTTTTCATTTTCTTTATATCTAGTACTATAAGCATAGCTAGTTTTATTGAAGTTGTTTTTGTGTTTGTATATGAATTGAACTAATTCATGCAGAAACAGTTGCCTCAGGTCAAACACTCCAGTCTCTGAAAATAATTTATCAGAAGAATAAGTATTTTTTTTGCCAAATATTCCTTTCAACATTCTTTTTTGCAGTATATCCAGAGGCTGCAAATGACAATATGCGGCACTTCCCCATCTCACAATAGCGTATCGTAGACGTGATTCAACTAATGAATAATAGGGTAGGGTGCCCCAAGTCTGCGCACTTAAGGTTTGATAAGCCGTAGAATCGTGAATCAATAACCTATTGTAATAATCTTAATTTCTATTTAGGCTCACATTAATGTACTTTGTTAATTTAAGTTTTATTCAAACATCTGATAACAATTTTGTTAGTAATTAAAAAAAAAGACAAAGATGTAAATGCGCAGTCTTACCACTACGGGTCCCTGGATATTGCGCATTCAGATCGTTAAGATTGCGCATAGATAACAAAAACTTAAAAGTAGGAACTAAAACGGAATAAGGTATCTTAAGCGCATAAATCGCACTTAAACTGTCCAATGCCTACGTAGGCCGTACATTTCTCATGCCACCATTCAGAACAAACAGAACAACCGATCCAATCCTCTGTAATCGGCTCTTTATACTCCTCATTGCAGCCACCGCATGCCCATTTCTTTTTTTTAGGATATTTAGAAGGCTTTCTGCAAACTTTTTTCATTTTTTTCTCAGGAGTTTTCTTCAACTGATTCTCTACTAATAGCCGTTCTTTATATGAAGAACCACTAAGTATTTCAGATTTCTTATGTTTTCGCTTGTTTGCGGTCTTTCTTATACCTGATTTTGGTATAGGGCAAATATCTTGGAGTTTCACTTTGATTGCGGCCAATTCATTGCTGCAAGATGGTACCTGTGCAGGAACTTGGAAGATACCACCATTTTTTTCAGCTGGAGGACCGTCGAAGTTTTTCTTTTGCCCTGACTCAGAACTCACAACTGGTTCGGCTGGAGCTTCTGTTACTAGAGAAACATTCTCAATTGCTGTAAAAGCGTTCCTCGGAGTTGATGGTTTTTTTGGCTCCTTGTTGAAAACAGAAGCACGAGGCTCATTATCCATAACTGGTTCTCTCTGTTCATGGGGTGTTGCTTCTTGAGGATTCTCCTGTTGTGATTCTGAACATTGGTTATCATCCATTTCTCTTTCGGTCACAGCACTAGGAAGAAAATCTGCATCTGTGAAGATATCTGGATTGTATGGGTAGATTCCGGACACCTTGAAACATTCAGCAGCACAACCAACTGTAGCTGCTTTATTAAACGCTGGAGTGAATAAAGACGTCATCTGAAAAGCAGTTATAGCTCTGCCAGGGTGGTTTCTCATCCATTTTTCACATCCGCTCGCAAAATAAGTCTTCAACGAACTATGAAAACCTTTGTCTAGTGGTTGCATCTTGTGGCTGCTGTGTGGAGGTATGGTTAGAGCTATTATGTTATTCGCTCGATAAAAGTCTACAGCCCCTATTGTACAATGCGACACATGATTGTCAAGAACCAGAAGGATAGGGTGTTCTTTAGTTGGTCTTGTGTGATCTTTATAGTGACCTAGCCAGTTTAAAAAAGTTCACTATTAATATAACTTGTGTCTGAGACCATTCCAATAGACGCTGGTGGTGCGCCATCCAGCAATTCTGCTTTCATCCTTTTGCGACCGAATATGAAAGTGGGAGGAATGAAGTGTCCAGATGCACTCATACTACTATACTACGGTTACGTTCGTTCCTATTTCAGCGCTAGAAATCTTATTAACAGCGCGCTTTCCTTTTTTTGATATGACCCTTGGAGGATTGTTGGGTACGGCAGACAGACCAGTTTCATCCATATTATAAATGGAAGTTGGAGGAAACTTATACTTGTCCATCAATTCTGCTAGATTTTTGTAGAACCTTTCACATTGTGGCTTATTAAATCCCATCGCCCTAGCAATACTTGTGGAAGTTGTACGTCTTAGTGAAAGATCTGGGTGCCGACTGAGAAATCCACGAAGCCAGTGTTTGCCTGCCATTTTCTTTTCGGAATTGAAACGATGAGGAATATTATTTTTCACCACAAACTCGTAAGCAGCAATCCTCAAATTCTTAGGAGTCATCCCTTGAAACATATTGTCAAGATCTTCCAAATAATTACAAAATTCCTGTTCAATTTCGGGAGAAAGAGTTGCATCATATCTACCAAGCTTTGTTGCAGCTTCTTTTCTCTTCAGGCGATACCGCAAAGTACTTTCTTTCATCCCGTACGACGATGCTACTTTTCTTTTGCTTTCACCATTTTCTATTCGTCTTCTAGCTTCCTCTAAAACATATTGAGGGCACAGCGAACGTTCCGACGACCTTTTTCTTTGATTAGGCATTCTGAAAATGAATATTTAAGGTTGTTATATCAAAAATAAAAGTTATGGTAGGGTAAGTCTGCGCGCGTAGTGTTACGGACCGTGACTCTGCGCAGTCTTAGGGAATAGCCCAATATACAATTATGTGACTCCTAACGCCATCTATTGAAAATATCAAAAATTATATCGCTCGCCGGCTGTATAGGTTAAATCACGCAAACGAAAACACTGGTCAAATCTTTGATAGTACTTCAGGCTTTCATGTAATTACAGTTTGAAATTGAGAAACAATAACATCAGAATCGATATTTAACTTCAAACTTACCTTGCGACTAGGTTTTGATAGGTTTTTGGTTTGTTTTTTCTACAGCGCACTCACTCACACCAACGGCCCAGAACACGAGAGAAGTTAGTCGACAATGTCATTTTGCTTTCGAAATATGGGAGCTGCGAAATCTTACCTCCTGCGCAAAGTTAGGGCACCCTACCCTACAACATTTTCAGGTGCATGTAGTCTAGTTTTAAGTATTTAAAGCGATATAAGAGTTGTCGTGAGGTTATTGTAATGATAGCTATATGCACATCCCATCTCAAGTGGTGATCAATGGTGACACCTAAGTATTTATAGGTTTTCACAGATGTTAAAGATATACTTATATTTACTAGAAGTTGTTCATACTGAGGTAGACAACGTTTGATATATGTTTGCAATTCCTGTCAGTAAAGTTCAACATTCTGTTTGCATAACCGATAATATTGTAGATATAACTGTCAAAGCTCAGTCGGCAACCAAAGGTTCACAGAAAGCTTCACAGCGATCGACAATGATGTTATTCAAAGATTAGTGGCGTTTTCGGGTGAACGTTACAAGTTTGCATTTGCCAACATTTAGGATCATTCTATTGCTTCCACGTCATTCATCAAGAATATTATGTTGTGTTTGCAGCCATATCGCCTCTAAACTTTCAAATCGTCTACATACAATAACTTCCCGCAATTTAAGGTACCACACAAGTTATTGGTGAACATTATAATCAATAGACGACCTAAGTTCGAGCTTTGTGGTACTCCTGACGTGGCAATCAAACAGTTTCATTTGTGTCCGTTATAAGCAGTACGAAGCTGCCGATCGGTTAAGTAAAAACGCGGATAAAGGGAGATCTCACCAAAACCCAGTAACCTCAATTAATACAAGATCACTGAATGGCCTAATTTTGTCAGAGGCTCTACTATATTTTGTATAAATGACATGAAGCTGTCGTTTATATAAAACAGACGAAGCTAGTGAGGAGTGAGGATGGTTACGTTGAAACAGTTGATCTTTTATTCGCGAAACCATGTTGACAATCTGAAATGTACTGTTGCTGAAAAATTGTATGCAATTTTGCAAAATTATTCAAAATACAAATGCAATGATAATTTATCACTAGGTTTCTATCGCCTGATCTGAAAATAGGACAAACTTGAGTGTCATTCCACAGATTAGGAAATGTTGATGTTTTCAATATTAAGTTAAATATTACTAATGTGCAACCTCCTCATATCATCACATTGCGAGCTGGACGATCTCCTTTTTCACTTTGAACAGCAACGTAGTTTCGTTATTACAGAAACGCTCCGATACCTTTGCATAAATATTGTTTTCTGCTTTTGACGACTGTTAAAAGACAATGCCAACATCCCTCGAAAATAACCTGTTGCCTTTCACATATGTATCTTGGAAAAACTTTGCCATATTAGAAGAAGATTATAAGTTTTACCTTGCTTGATTTCTGTTATTACTTTGCACGGTACTGCTACTGCAGCCATCCCTAAGTAGGTAGTCCCATGTTTATTCATCAAACGTAATTGAAATGCTTTCATTTATCCTGAAATCCATGGACTGGTTAATATTATATATATATATATACAGGGTGACTTCGAAGTTGAGTCATTTATTTTAACAGTGAGTAGATCTGATCAAAAGAAATGTTTTTTTCCTTTACCATTTTTCTGGTAAAATTAAAGTAACAAAGTTATAGCCCTTTGGAAGTTTGAGTACCGCCCTGTCTCAATAATAATATTATGTGCTCGTGACTGGCAACAACGGATATAATCCGCCTTATCGGTTCATCGCATCGGAAACAAAGAAGAAAAGAATTTGGAACGATGTTTTTACAATTATTTTATTCAGTTGTATACAGTCAGTGTCAGTCGGTAACGCGTGAGTGAATAGTGGTGTCTGTTGCGTGGCTCAAACGAAATAAAAAATGACACATGTTTATGCGGATCGGTTTCCCAATCGAGTGCAACCAACCCCTCGTGCCTTTGTTAATGTAGTACAACGGGCTCGTGAATCAGGTGACTTAAGACCTCACAGGGGACGGCATGCTGGTGCTCCAAGACCTCACGATCAAATACAGGTCCGCACTGAAATACTTGTCGGGAGGATACTTTATAAAACAAGGTAAATTTTTTTTTTATTTTTTTTTTATTTTTACACACATATTTTGGTTTATCTTCCTTCTGTAATCATTATCTGAAAATTAATGACTCAACTTCAAAGTCATATATATATTACTATTATTATTGGTATTATTATCATTATACTAACAAAACTCTGCATGACAGAAGAAGTATTTATATACTTCGAATTGTACATTAACACATTTGCTTGCAAATCGCAAAGCTATTGCTCAGCGATGCTCCATTTCATTGTCATCCACCATTAATTTGATATGGAATAAATTACGGATCGGACATAACACTTAAAATTAAAAACCGAGCTCCCCCATTCTGAAGCAAAGAACAAAAGTGGAAGAATGGGAAGTCCCTGGGGAAAATTCAATCTGCGGGGGGCTGGAAGTAAGGAAATGAAGCCTAACAAACTTACAAATGGCCCGGAACGGCATTAAGCTGTAGCGATCGCAGAGTGCCTTGGCTCGAATGCGCCATTCAGACACAACGATCTGTTTTTGGTTTACCGACCGAATCAACACCGCTCGGCTCGAACTGCCATGACAATAAAATAGAAAAGTATTCGAGAAAAAAAATGTTTATGGTATGATTTCGATCTGGTTTTGCCAACAAATGGGAAACGTCTAGCTACTATAAATCAAAGCTTCTGGTCCGGATTCCTGAAGAGATGTGCAGCGGGGCTCGCTCCAGTTCCCTTGCGTCTCCTCCAAGTATCCTACGAATCCGGCACTTCTCCAGAACACTGGAAATTTGCTCGTTTCCAGCCAATCCCAAAGAAAGTATCATAGACCGACCTCTACAGCTTATAGGCCTATGGCTCTGCTTTATGTTATAAGCAATATGATGAAGAGCTGCATAAATTGGGAACTTCTGAAGTGCCTAAAACTTCACGGTTTTATTAGCGACATGCGGTATGGTTCTCTTCTCTGGCCTCAAGATGTTTATAGTGAATGACGGGTCCTCTTCTTCACCCCGCAATGTCAATGCGGGTGTTCGCTCCCCAAGGATCACTCTTGGCTTCGAGATTGTACCTCTTACATATCAACGAGCTCCTTTTCTGTACGATTAATCTGACCCACAGCTTCACTAATGACAACAGTCTACATACAGGAATTCAGGGTGACAGTCCTATCTCTGCCAATAAGCTGCAGAAAAGAATACTCATGAGATACCTGGATGTTATTACTGTATGGGGACGCAAAAATCTCGTGCAGCTTAATGCTTCCAAAACGTAGTACAGTATCTTACCAACAAGAAGCGCTCATCCCGTTTCTACCAAAGAGCATTTAGGGCTAAGACGTACTTTTCTCCACTTGACCTCCCTGCTCAGTAAAAGGCCCAGATAAGACCTAGCCTCGAGTACTGCCCACATGTTTGAGGATCTGCTGCCCTGAAGACATAATCCATACTGATATTGAGGGCTGTTAGAGTGGTCAATGTCTCTTCTTCAACGGACAGTCTCGGGACCCATTTGGATTGATGGGTCATTGGCGTTATAGCTCTCTTCCTAATCATGCCGAAATCGTATATTCACAACTGGCCGAAGAAAAATCCCACGCATTACTATGTGTCCATTATTTGTTGTGCTACTCCTGAAATAGATCAATACAGTTTTCGGGTATAGGTAAATCCGTAAATCCTATTATGTTCCAGTGTATGAGGTAATTAAGCCTTATAGTCTGGGTCAACACCCTATTGTTTCCTTCACCACCGGATTTGCGTTTTTCTTATTCGTCCCCTTGAAATTTCCAATAATCGCCTCGTGGCACAAAACATGAAAATTAGCGATCAAATCAGGACTAAAGAAAAGACTAGCGCTCACGAACTCGAACCCCACTTCGAGTTGGGGAGAGAATATCGATCATTTATTCCCGATGTTGATCGGTTGATAGCATGTTTTGAAAAAACGAAACAAGAAACTGCAAGTGGGGTTGGGGTGGGCACCACAGAGGGTGCCGACGACGGTTTGTGGGGTGCAGAAGACCATTGCCAAGAAACAAAGGACCAGTGGCGTGCCATTGTTTTATTTTCGGATTATTGTCAGAAGTGCTTGGAAGTCCCCCATGTTTTCTGGCCAATGGAACCACGTATGTTTGAAACTCTTCTTTAATGTAGTATGCGTCTCGGTCACAACCACGGGTCAGTGCATGCCACTTTTGACAATATTTTATTCATCTATGCTCCTGGAAGGCAGATAAATATATCTAGAAGACCGATAAATAAACTATTGTCAAGACTGTCATAAATAACACTATTGTGTCCTGTGGTTGTGACCGAAATTAATACCACAATGAGCACTTCAAAATTTACAAACAGATTCACACAAATACTTTTTCCAGTCTTTCCAGTCGTTCGAGACACCATCTGTTTCCAGAATGTCCACTGATTTTCCTTGTGGCATATGATTGAATGAGGTACAAAAATACTTGATATTCAAGAACGATGACAAACCTTTAAATCGGAAATTATATCGAAAAACACAACAAAACATCCTGTAAGCGTAGGTTCTAGAATATACAATCTCGTCTATCTGATGTGCAGTGTTTGAAATAGGGATGTCTTTTAAGTTTTGCATATAGAAACATAGTATTCCGCGCGGATCGAACGTCAGTACTGAATCTTAACTTCACTCTTTAGTAAACTTAAATTCAAAGTTTCACAACAATACGTGCAGTGTTCTCCCTACAGTACATCTTTAAGTGTCACCAAGTCATTAGAAAAATGGAACTCAACTGAGAACATTTTCGCGCCATAATTTTTTTAAAAGTTTCAGATACAATTATCGCAACAAGAATGTCTTGCTGAGTTACTGTCTGTTTTCGGCAACGAAGCGCCACATCAGTCGACAATTTCCCGTTGGTATGGAGAAGTCAAACATGGACGGGTGAGTCTTAGCGACGATCCCAGGGTGGGTGCACCTACAACGACAGTCACCCAGGAAAACGTCGATGCTGTGCGCAAACTCATCATTGAAGATAGACATGTGACATATCGCGAGATTGAGGAACCCTTGAAGATCTCAAAGACCTCAATTCAAAAAATTTTACATGAGAATTAGGAGTAAGAAAATTAGTTTCTCGTTGGATACCCCACCTGTTGACTGAAGAGCAGAAAACAGCCAGGGTTAATTGGTGTCAAAAAACGCTTGACCGTTTCAATTCCGGAAACTCAAAAAATGTGTACAGCACTGTTAGTAGTGATTAATCGTGGATTTACTGTTATGAACCAGAAAATAAACGATAGTCGGCTGTTTGGGTGTTCCAAGGTGAAGAAATGCCAACAAAAGTCATCCGTTCTCGAAGTGTTTCGAAAAAGATGGTCGCGACAATTCCTCTTAGTGAGCAAAGAACTGTTACTGCGGATAGGTATACCACTATTTGTTTGCCAAAAGTCATCACCGAGCTTCGAAAAATCAACCCCGAAAGAATCATACTCCACCAAGACAATGCAAGCTCGCATACAGCCCAAAAAACAAGGCAGTATTTAACGGAAGAAAACGTGGAAATATTACAAAAGAAAATTTAAAAATCACCTATGTTAGATTCCTTCCTCAAAAAAAGATGTATATAGTTTACGCAGAGGTGTCAGGTAAACTATTCAGACAAATATTTGATAATAATGGAGGGAACATTTTGATTGGTTTTCAAAATTTATCAGTATATCCTAATAATGAGGTAACTCAATGTACAAATTGCCTCAAGTTTAATCACTCTGGTAAGAAATGTAATAGTCATAAAGTATGCTTCAAATGTGGAGAAGAACATGATGATACTTCATGCAACAAATCTACTAATCCCATTTGTTGCAACTGTGTGTATTCAAACAAAAAATATAATAAAAACTATAATACACATCACTCCCCTACAGATAAATGTTGTGCTGTATTTAAATTTTTCCAACAAAGACATATATCAAGAATTTTATTCTAAATTGTTAAGGACTTAGAATATTTATGAGTAGATACATTACAGAATTTGGACCTGAAATAATTAAAACAAATATTTTAGACGATTTACCTACAACAAAGTTACGTTTTTCTAATAATATTGATTCAGGATTGAACATCTTTCACACGAACATAACGAGCATTCATAGAAATATGAATGAACTCCATGCCTTGTTGGATATACTAGATTTTAAATTTGATGTTATAGTGTTAACTGAAACATTTAAAGTATATGATACAAGTTTGATCGAAATTCCCAAGTATGATTTATATTATAACGATGGTGGTTTTAATAAAAATAACGGGGTTCTGATTTACGTAAGACAAAATTTGAACAGTGGGTATGAAATTATTAATATAACTCAAACAAAACAAACAAGATTATCTAGAAAGCAGTAGAAAATTTGACATCAACTTATTTATTGGGGACCTTAACATTAACATATTAGATCATAACAATCAAAATATTCAAGATTATTGAAATATAATGGCTGAACATGGTTACCTGTCAGCCATTAACGAAATGACAAGAGTAGAAGGAAACAGTGGGAGTTGTATAGATCATATATGTTTATAAATTCACGTTTAGAACTTTACAAAATATATTCAGCAATTCTAAAATACAAAATTTCTGATCATTTTCCTACTTTGCTCAAAATCGATCTTGAAAGTACATCAACCAAAATTGAAAAGACAGTGAATAATACAAAAATTTACATTGATTATGAAAAACTAAATAACAACTTACTCAATGAAAATTGGATTGTAGTATATAACGAACCTAATATTGAAAATGCATTTGTCCTTTTTATATCTAGCATTAAAAGCCATACAGTAAAGATTCCACGAACACAAATAAAAAGACAAGCATGGATATCAAAAGGGATTATTACCTCCATCAACAAAAAAATAGAATTATATAAGGAAACCAAAAAATATCCTTATGATGTTAAACTTTTGAATGAATTTAAATCATATCGAAACAGACTGACAAAAATAATTAAAGAGGCTAAAATTAAATATCTCCAAGACGAGTTTGATAATCTACAAAATTGTTCGTCCAAAATGTGGCAATTTATCAATAAAATACAAGGCAAAAAACAAAACAACAAAATTAGTACAATTAAAAAAGAAAATGGTGAACTAGTAAGTAATGATGTAGATGTAGCAAATGAATTTTGTGAATATTTTTCAAAAATCGGGAAAAGGTTGTCAGAAAGCATAAAAAACGCGGAGAAATTAAATTATAGTAAGACCAGATTATATAACTCATTATATCTGGAACCGACCGATACGCATGAAATAAAGACAATAATCAATGAATTGAAATTAAGAAAATCTCCAGGTCTAGATAATATAACAGCGTATACTCTCAAGAGAATAAATTGCAACATCTGCGGCATACTATCATATTTGGTAAATTCTTGTATGAATAAAGGAATATTCCCTTCATGTTTAAAACACGCTATGGTAGAACCATTATTTAAATCTGGAGAAAGAGAAAAACCCATCAACTATCGACCAATTTCCATCTTAACAAATTTTTTTAAAATATTTGAAAAAGTGTTAAAGAAACGATTCACCGAATTTGCAAAAAAATATAACTTAATAGGGGAAGAGCAATATGGTTTTCAAGAAGGCAAATCTGCTCAAGATGCTATTGTAAAATTAACAAATAAAATATACACGAATCTCGATATTGGCAAACCAACTGCTTGTGTTTTTGTTGACTTGGCAAAGGCATTCGACTCTATTACTCATGAATCGCTTTTAACAACTTTAGAAAACTTAGGTTTCCGGGGAATAACATACAAACTTATAGAAAATTATTTGTCAAATCGAACACAGTGCGTCAAAATTAATAACACATTCAGTGAACCCCATATTATATCACACGGTGTACCTCAAGGCTCAGTATTAGGACCCATTTTATTTAATCTATTTATCAACGATTTGTTCAAAATAAATAGTACAGGTAAAGTTATCGGTTTTGCGGATGATACAGCTATTCTCTATGAAAGCAACCAGTGGCATACACTAAAAACCACAATCGAACATGATTTCAAAACATTTATAAATTTCTTTTCGGAAAGAACATTAACAATTAATTACAACAAAACACACTATATAGCATTTTCTTGTAACGACAGGCTCTCACCACAATTTAAGAAACTTGAAATTCATACAAGCAGTGGTCTCAAAGAGATTCGGTCAGCCGATAAAATATAATACTTAGGCGTGATTTTGGACAAACACTTAAAATGGGATACCCATACAGAGTACCTTGTGAAGAGACTGAGGTGTATTATTCCAAAATTCAGGTACTTCAGAGATATTCTAGATAAGAAATATCTATATAATCTATATTATGCTCTTGTTTATCCTCTATTACTTTACGGAATTTTGGCTTGGGGGGGAGTTATGAATAATAATTACAAAAAGGTTGAGGTAATCCAAAAATTAATTCTAAAATTGATCCTCCATAGGGAGATTACTTATTCAAGTGATTTTCTATATGTGGAGGCTCAGCTATTAGATTGCAGACAAATTTATTTTTATTGTGGTCTAATACATTATTTGAAATATTCAAAATACTTGAATCGTACCATTCATAACTACTCAACAAGATTCAATCAAAATTCAATGTGTATTCCACAAACATCAAAAACCATTACACAACGATCTCTGTTTTTTTGGGACCAAAATTCTATAACTTCATACCAGAGTCATTAAAAGTAATTAAATCAAATAAATCATTTAAGAAACAACTAAAAAAATGGATTTTACAACAACCAAGGTACTCCATCCACAAAATTGTAGATCTGAAAAATCATTATCAAAATCAATAATATTTTACTTACACTAATATCCATACTTTTACTTCAGTTCTAATTATCTGGATATTTTTCCTGACATTACCATAATAATTCACCAAATTATACAGTATTAATTAACGGGTTTTTTTTTCATACACTGACTGTACTATTAGTTTTTATTTTGTACAAACCCAAACACAAGTGCAAACTTTTTTTGGGTGCTTTATGTTTATTGTGCACAATATTTGATATTTACTTGTATTTTGTGACAATAAACATTATTATTATTATTATTATTAGACCATCCTCCATATAGTCCCGATCTAAGTCCTAACGATTTCTTTATTTTCCCGAAAATTAAAAACAGACTGCGTGGCCAAAGGTTCCAGTCATCAGAAGAAGCAGTTGACCGTTTTGGATCTGCCAGGAAACGAGTGGGATAAGTGCTTCGAAAATTTGTTCGAGCGCATGCAGATGTGTATTAATCTTCGTGGAGAATACTTCGAAAAACAATAAAGTCAACTAAATACCGTGTTGTTTTATTTCCATATGCAAAACTTAAAGGACATCCCTCGTATATGTATACGCCATTGATGGCAGTGAAGACAAGATATAAGTATGCTTCAAACTGTTGTGGTATGGCACATTTCTCTGATACACTAGATTTAGTATCAAATGTCAAAGGTGATATTTATGAATTTAAGTTTTATTATATCAGGGCTTTCGGAATTTTAATCAACTACTTCAAACACTTGTTTACAGTGATTTAACGAATCTTTTTAACACGCTTTTTTAAAGGTGATTATTGTCAGGTCAATAAATGAAAAAAATGTTTATGAGTTTCTACCTCCCTGCTTAATCTGTAATTTAAAAAAGTTAAGTGTATTATGTTGTTCGTACTGCATTTATGAGGTCTTGAGTCTATACCCTGAGTTGTTCTGTAAACATAATTTCTTGTTAATTTTGGGTATACAACCCCATTACCCGTGTCTCGCTAGTAAACCAGCTTGGGGCCATGTTTATGGGAACCCATGTTCCTTTTACCTCCCACGTCTACTGACGAGGGGTAATTGAAATCGCGAAAATTTTATACGACATGTACATCACGAAAAACCAACTCATGCATTTCCATCGGTCTTCGGCCTATCTGTCTGTCTGCCAATCCTTAGCCAATCTATAGCTTAAAATTTCCAGAGAAGGTTACTATTATGCCAAGGACGAAAATGCTTTATAGTTTTCAACAGTCCGTCTAATGGCGGCGAAGAAAAATGTCAGAATCGAATAAAATAAAAATCTTAGAACATTTTTTCAAAAGGAGTGTGGAGTGCGGAGTCATTTTTTCAAGAGAAATAGAGCGATTGATGGCAAGCTATTACTTCATTTGAAAAAATATAAGATGGTGCAGCCGTAAAACATTTTTTCTGGAAACCCATCATCGCTTTTGTCTCGGCCATCAGTAATGTCATGCGAAAGCTGTGAAGACACATATTTTAAGGACTGCTAATATTGCCTTTCAAGAAGTGGTTGCTTAACCGCAACATTTTTATATACATTCCAGAGCTGCATAGGTTTGGAGGCTTCTGGTGGAATACATTATGTAGAAAGAGCTCCCTCTCCTTAAAAGATAATCCGACCTCGTACGTCCATGTACTAACGTCGGTGCTTAATCGATTCCTTTTTCCTTTGTGGCTGATCTGTTACAGATGTCGATTTTATGATAGCGTCGGCGGTGGCGTTGCTCTCCTACGGTCGGGAGAAAGAACCGGAAACCATTCCATCGGCCCCTAATGTCCCTGTCAATATCGTTCAAAGATGCATCGCGACGCCGAGGATAATTTGCGTCTCTTGGATACATTAGAGGGGACACAAAGCGAGCTAGTTATGTGTGATAAATCGTACCATTGAGAGACTCTTCGCACATTTACAATATCTTATTTTTCAGATAGGCAATTAGAAGATGGAATGGATTGGCCCAGTAGGTATGTCGCGCATTTTGGCACTGCACAAAAGGAACTATGTTTTCAAGATGCAATTATAATAGGAAAATTTCGAGACCCTGTCGCAGATTTTGAGAACAATCGCAGAACAGTTTCCAACATAGTGTCTGCATTTGATATCTTTTCATTAAAACTCTTGAATATGTTAATACTTCTATCAAATGCACCGACTAGTCCCTGAAACAATCACATAGAAACTAGTACATAATGTAGAAAATTAACAAAGGAGACTCTTATAAAGAAATCTAGGGGCTTCTACAATGAAGATGCATATCTTTTCGTTTTCTTGCTTATATTTTGAAGATTATCTGATTTTTTTCGTTGACTCGTTCCATTACAACCTGTACATGCGTGTAGTCTCCTGTTGCTGTTGAAGAGCAGCCTGGATTTGGAACTGGCAGACAAGATCATCACTGTACAATAGTTGACAGATAAAAGGTCAGAAAGGAACTTGAGCACTCATTCGATGTTTTTTGATTTTTATAAGGTATAAGACGAACATTAATAAATGCTAAATTAGAGCCACTAAGACACTGTATAGGTACGGAGGATTCGTTGTAAAACCAAACTACAGAATATCTGCAGGGCTTAAAGTTCCAAGATCTTAAAACAAGGATGATGCCTACCCCAACATTTTTCAAAATTATTCAAAAACTAGATGAAAAAATATAACAGAATAGGGGTTGAAATTTCTACTTGTATACACTCTTTTGCGGATAACCAAGCGTTCATAACAAACGACTAAGAAGGCATTACATGTATGACAAAAAATACTGTCAATGGAGGCTAAGCATCAAGTTAAAAAATAACACTCAGGATTTGTTTGGGCAGAATTATTCAGGGTGAACCGGAAATCCAGAAACTAAACTAAATCTTATGCATCTCGACATACTGCTTTCGTCTATCTGATCACAGAGACCTGTTGTCACTCGCAGAGTGCTAGATGGTAACAGATGGCACGTTGTGATGTCATACTTCGAAATTCTGTTTTATAGACAAGATGGTCAGTACGATAAAGTAAGTAAATGACTTCTAATTAGCTGGTATAGAATTCGTCCCTGAATATCATTTACAGCTAGTTTTTAATCTAATGTAGCTGGAAAGCTGAACTGTTAATTTTTTATGGATATCAGAACGGATTGGAGTACCTTTTCCTGTACGTTTCAAGGATTTTGACAAAAAACATATTTCCATTGAATTGTGCGAGATACGATTCAAATCGGTACATATGTCCTAGAAGTATCCATGAGGTCCTCAAATGAAGTTTATTTTATGCAAAACAATGTCAAACGATGAGCAACGTAGTTTCATTTTATGGACTATGGCATAACCCTTGAAATACCGAAGTGTCTCGCTTGTGACTAACTAATGTTCCGATAGCAAAAAGGGTAGGACGAGTCTAAACAAATTAGTAAGAAAATTGTGATCAATGAGACAGAACGCCCGCTAGGCCATGCCGCCCCCTCAGCAAATTAAGATTTGGCTCCGCTCAGTTTCTGTCTGCCTCCGTTTCCCGGAAATATGTTAAAATTAATGTAGCTTTCAATATTGAACCGGTCCAGAATATAAATTTTCGGATGTACCAGTCTCTTTCTGGAAATTTAATATCACTCTCCTGCCGCGCCATGGCGCGTTGCTTATTCGGTCGATGTCTGGATACTCTGGACGTTATTTGTATTCTGCGAATCGGTTCAAATATTGCGTTTAATTTGCTTCGCTTCTCAACCGAAATGTTTTCTTGTTTCTAAATATTATTCAGCAGGCTTGTTAAACAGTGCCTCAACTGGACTTATAATAGGAGAAAATATACAGAAGGGGCACCTGAACGAAATGGGGCAGAGATCTCACCTACAGAAAATATGAGCATGGAGCAGAAGTACTTATCCTTGATTTCAGCTTGTGCAAGGCCCTAGCCCTAGATTATGCATCAGTATCTCCTCTGACAGATCACTCAATACCGAATGAAACGAAAAAATTTATTAAAGCAGATGTTGCCCGGAGAACGAGAGAACGACTTTGGCTGAATGTTACTTTTGTTTCACTCTATAGAAAGTCGAGATAAGTCTAGGTTTGCAATTTACTAAGCTGCTACTCTGCGGGTACTTGTGATCTGGAGACGGCAATCCAATAACTATTTTCACGAAGCAGTTGTTCACCAATAGACCAACGAAATTTGTTATTTTCAGTTCTACTTCTAGGCTCATGCCATGTAGACTCCTTAAGCTTATGTTTTTTACTCCACTCCTTATCTACTTTCATTTTGAATTTAAAAGTTTTTAGAAATGGTTTCGCGTTATAGTCATTTTACGTTTTCTCAGCTAGGCACACCTCAAATGATCTACGAATTTCAAATTAATTTAATAAGTCTTTTCACTGGATCAATATAGTTGCAATGACATGACAGCAGTAATTTCCATATTATTCTCTACTAGGTGCTTGATTTCATCCAAGAATCTGCTCAGAGACAGGACCGAGTAGATTTCAAATAACGTGTCTGTCTAACTACTTCCAATATCGGAAATTCCGCCATTGCTGCTGTTTGACGACGACCATTTTTCGTATTTTTCACCCTCCATAATCACGAGTCAAGCAGAATTGTCCATATGCTGTACTGTTAATAAATATTTACTTTCGCTTATTTGCCTCACTGTTGTACCGATATATTGGTATGTCACTTTAGTAGACATTAGTAGGCAAACCTACCCAAGGCATGTACTGAAACTACGTCATTTTGGCGACAAGTGCTGCTGTGTAATCAGATGGGCTTTGCTTCATCTAACCAATTCGAATTTGTTGGTATTGACAGATCCTACTTATAGTTGTTATGTTTTAGAGTTGGGATGGAACCAGGTTTCCATACATGAGCGCTCTATTTCAAGCCACTTCCTTATCTGATTTTGATGATGAATGGTATTTTTTATGATGAACAAGTATCCCACAATATGTCCAGCATCTGCTACAAATGTTCACCTGTTTGAAACTTACCTCCTAATTTGACAGAATACATCATGTACTTAGATCGAATCTGGAACTTTGTGGAATAACGTGTAATGAGAGAAAAGAAAAGAAAATACGTTAAATACATTAGATATTTCAGTAATTGAGAGGTCTCTCAGGACTTTGGTATTATGGAGCAGTCGATGATGATTAATGTAACGACTGATTTTTTTTATAAGAAGTAAAGGCAAAGGAGTCAAGCGTTGCGTTGAAGAAATTGATTATTTATATTTTTCAAGTTTCCGGTAGCCTTCGTACAGACTGAGTCTTGTGAAGGAACTTGGTATCACCTTCGACTGGAAAATGTCACGTGACTTTGATCGATCAACTATCTCTTGAAAAACTATGAACTCAACAAAATGAAGAAAATCACTCGGAGAAGCCTGGAATTGCCTGCAGCTGAAAATTCGACAAAATACCATCTCTATACCCATTTTGGCAGTACCTATAATAACTTGAAAGTGAGACGTTTGAAGTGCTACGATGATTGTTCTGCAACTGTGATCAGTCGTAAGTGACTCTGTGGAGTGAAGCTCCTAAAGAGTTTCAGAATCGCCTGCAGCTGAACTCTCTAGCTCCGATCTGAATATCCCTGTGGCAGCTTAATAAGTTGTGAATATTCATTCGAACGTCGACGTCGCGTCGTCACGTGGCGACGCGGCCGTCAGAAAAAGACACCGCTCTAGTCGCAAGTCACGTCGCCACCAGTGAGATAGAGACAGAAGCGCTGGTCGGTATGACGACCGGCGTAAATTAAGTCATCAATGAATCATTGCCGATGCTTCTCTGATGCCGCTGATGGGACTCTCCTCACTTCCCTTCTCCTCAAGCCTTCGACACACGCTCGAGACATATCGACGGTGGGCAGTGTCGGTGGATATCGTTGGGCAGTAAAACCAAACATATAAAAAATAACTTGATTGCGATTGTCGTTAGTCCAACAATAGACATTTTCACTGAATATCAAAGTTTGAGTAAGGTTAGAAGCTATAGTTCCTCCAAATTGAATTTGATAGAGAGCTCGACTTATTACACCAGCCATTACTTATGCATGTGCGGCTTGTTGTTTTCTGGCCCAGATACACACGCAAAGACTTTAAGTACTGAAAAGCAGGACTGTACGAACAATTTGCAATGCTCCATTTCAAGGCTGTTGCTCGCACTGTGATCAAAAATTGGAACTTTTGGTAAATCCAAAATTGCACTCTAACAAAATCTGATTCAAAGCTAGTTTTAAATTAATCCGTGTGTCAAGTCCAAAAGGCTAGGTTAACTGATGCAATTCTGTTTTTTTGCTCTCCCACTTTTTTGCTCTCTTTGATTCTCTCCTTTTTTCTTGACATTGTCTGGTTTCTGAGCAGCTAGGACTGACAGATTCGACCAACGTACATTAGACAGACTGACGGACAGACAGACCGACATACGGTAGTAGTCAGTGGCGTAGGAATTGAAAGCGTAGTTTTTTTGTGATAGAATCTCCATGTAATAACAATAAATTGCCATAAATTATCAAGGCAATAATAGTAAACACGAAGAGTTCTTTCTGGAAGATCACATTTTGAAAAGTTACTGTTGTTTGGTCTCGTCATGTAGGTGTTTACTGTAGCATAGTAACCAAATTAAGTACCCGTTCACTTTATGAGGAAAATAGTCGAATAAGACAACCTTAACTTTCAACAGCTGTATGTAAGGTAATAAGATGACCTCATATCGAAAAGGCATCCTTCCTTCCTAGATAAACTTGTTTGACATCTTTCCTTACACTCACAGCTGTCAAGACAGTTTACGCAAGCAAGGAATACTCACAAACAGAACGCCTCAATCCCCACTCTTTGCAGATGTCCCATGAGATCTACATAAAGTATCTAGGTATCAGTTTCCATGATAAAATTGTTTTACCTCCAAAGTTCATGATCTTCATTTATTATTAAGTCTGCAGTGACCAGCAGAAATCGGCACCATAAGTTCAAGCGATGCTCTAGCTTTTGTTACCACCTCCTTCTGTTTCCATCCATGTCCTTTTCCAATGGAGAAGTTTCGTGATATTCAGAATCGCGTAAGTAACGACATCCCAGCAAAATATAACTAAATATAATCAGCCAGTGAAAAAATTATTAGTCATTAATCTATAGACAATTCATAAGATACGCCTGTGCGCTCGGACACGTGGTTTCCAGTTGATAACTATTGAGTACTGAGTAAGTTCATACCATTATGGACGCCGCATGTGAAGGTACATAGAAAATATGTTTATTGTGGGTTGTAATTATTGTTGCGCTCGTACATTTTGGAACGGTATAGTATTTATAACAACCTTTTTTCTCATTTTGCTCATAACCGATCGTACATGCAATCAACTAATTAAACAATTGGAGCGGAAGACATTAAGCCTACCATGTGTCCCGCTGTATGTGTACGCACTTATGTGTTTAGGTGATTGAGTCGGCGTAATGTACAGACGGAATAAAAATATTCTCGCGAGGCGCAACTTTGATAGGCTGCAACTCTTTTGTTTTAAGAGATAAATTAATAATTTTTTCACCATCTTGTTTCATCTTTACTAAGCTTTGATTTGAACTGTTAATCAAAAAATGGTAAACTTGTCCAGTGATTGTACTATCAATTTCACCCAGATCTATGGAACATGGAGACTCAGAAAACCTAGCCAAGATTCGAGACTAATACAGGCGCTTGTGTGCAAGTAGGTGAAAAATGTGACGAAAGCCAGCTATCAATGGTTCGCCAAAGCTGATTTTTCATCATAACGATTAATACGGCAGAGATGTCGCACCGCACCACCACGGTTAACATATCAAGTGGTCAGAATACCAGGTGTTCGCAGAACATACCAGCAATGGCTTTTCTATGCATACATGCGTTACAGACGTGGCTAAAAAGTGCATGTCTGCTTCCCGTCTGCTGTAACCATGGCTAACCGCAGTCAGCGCTGTTTCGTGCTCATTAGCCTGGACAGAAGACAGTCTTCCTCATTATATGGGAATCCACTGTATACAAAAAGCTGGAGCTTGAGAATGTTAAGCCTCAGATAAGATAAGCTTTCCATGAATCAATCCATGCTTAACGCAGAAGACGTAACGCTTCAGCATCAGCAGTGCTGTTCCCGGTAGAAGGTCTTTCTGCTACGCTCCTGACATCTGATAGAGGATGAAGGGGTAACGCGGTGGTGGGGGTAGATTCACCCGGGACGTTCCGTGAATAAATTAAAAATGTCTTTGCGATCGGAGTGAAAGATAGACTTTGTGTCCTTCCATTGCTGAACGGATAGGGCGTTATAGTCCGATGATCTCGAGAGGTCTGCGGTGGACAAGCGCTTCTTTTGAGGGTGAATTTTGGTAAATGCTCACGTTATAAATTCGGTCAATATTCTGTAACCTGGATATTTTGTGCTCAGAGGACTATTTGATATAAAGCAAATCGAGGAGATTGGTTCAGTTAATTAGTGTAATACTGGGTCTGATCAGACGTCTCCAACCGGTTCATGTGCAACGACCACCCTTACACCCTAATAATTTGGCATCTACATGTTTCGCAAACTACAGCACTGAGAAATGATTGACGGGATTAGAAAAAAAAGGTTCTACATTTTGGTAATAATTTGTTAACAAACTATCTTAATTCAGCTTCTCACCAATTTTTCCCGACATATAAAATGCATTCATCCCTATCTCTGCTTTACGTTGTTGTTGCTTCCTCCGCTTATGCTGCCTTACTCAGATAATGTTCGTTCCTAGATAACATGCAAGCATACTGAGGAGAAGCTACTTGAAGGGAATCGAGTTTTTCAATTGCACGAGTCACATGTGACACGGCACTTCCCCTCGCGTCGCTCAGTTGTCAGGCTATGATTTTATTGTTTGTTGCGGAACCCAGCGGAAAGGTTATGATTCCCCTCTCTTCGCCTCCCTTCTCTTAAATAATACTTTCTCTTACAGGAAGAAAAATCTTACTATTCCAAATACTGAGAAGATGGTTAAGTATTTCACTTCTTGTATCCTGTAAACTCAAATTTATCAGAAAATAAGGAACCAGTAACCTGATGCTAACTCTTGGAAAATGTCGCTTTGCCATAATAGATAATAATCATAGTTTTGACACCACATTTTTATGGCACCGAAATTAGTTTCAAGGGTCAAAATTCACTTGAGATCAAGACCCAGAGCATCGCCGCATACCCTGGCTTAAGAATCTGAGATGCTCGAAATAAGATGGGATATTGTGAAAGCGAAAGTACATATATTATGCAATTTTATCTATATACAATTGCTTAACCTTACGAATAAATATATTTACAGACGTCGCTTCTCTAGTGTATGTAGGTAATGCATTAAAAAGTCTCAAACCATCACTAAAAGGACATTTTTGCATATGGGATGTTCTAGCGAATTCTATGTCAAAAGTGTTACGTGACCTGATATTATATGCATGCCTCTCGAACCTCGGGGTTGGATATTCCTGCAAGTATTCAGGCAATAGTGATATTTTGTTTTAAAAATAAATAAGACATTTGACATTTAAACCTTTTGCTGTATTGAAAGCCATCCGAGGGTATTTAGCATTAAATTAATAGGCGTATAACGTGTACAAAATAATATAGTGCGCATAGCCTTATTTTATAGTAACTGGAGCCTTTGAATATCAGTTTTTTTGCATGATAGCAACAATGAAAAACAATAATTGAAATGTGGATATATGATGGTATTATATACAAGAAGACGACTCCAGTGACAAAGACTTTCAGATATTCGCCTAAATAATCCTATTCTTTTCCCTATTTTTTTACTAACATAATCAACATGCAATGAAAAATTTAGCTGAGGATCTAAGACTACGACCAAATACTTTATATTAGATGCACTTTCAATTTGAATATTATCTATCTTAATACAAAATTTATTTTCTAAAAATGTATTACAGTTCTGCTTTATCCCAAAAACCATGTATCTTGTTTTTCCTACTTTCAACTTAAGCCGATTGACACATAACCAGTTATACAGAATTTCCAGTATTGATTTCATAGTATCTACAACTTGTCTAAAATCCTTACCGTGCGCACAAAGCAATGTATCGTCTCCAAATAAGCTCAGAAATGTGTTTACTAAAACCCCGTTCAAGTCATTTAAATAAAGTAGAAACAAATGCGGGCCCAACGCACTACCCTGAGGTACCCCAATTTCACTATCAATCGAATTTGACACCACGTTATTAATCTTCGTCACATGAAAACGGTCTTTCAAGTAGTTCATAAACCATTTTACTGTCTGTAATCTCATAGGTCTGCAATTTCTCAATCAGTCTTTTCCTATCGATAGTCTCAAATGCACGTTGAAGGTCGATGAATACACTTAACACAATATTCCTGTCATGAATGTATGAACGCCATTTCGAACAGACATACTGCAGCCTCGACACGCACGAGTGTTTTTCCCGAAATCCCGACTGTCCCTTAAACAACAGTTTTCTTGCCTCCACAAACTCCCGTAACCGATCGCCAATACCCATTGAAGAAGAAGACCCTTAGAACGAATATTCTCGACAGGGTGGAGTTTAATAGACACGTGATATATGAAGTATTGTTACCCTCGTTTGGAAGTATGGTAGATTCGGCATCAAGCTTTGATACTGGTTGTGCTTTTAGTTTTAATGTCGATCCGGAGTTGGCAAAAGACTGAAAGGAGGCATTAGGCAGCAGCGGTGGCCGCAGTAGTAGAGTCTTCGGTCTCCTGATCAGTCGCCGTGCGCTGTGCGGGTTCGAGTCCCGTCCCAGGAGAAATTTTTCTCATGGCTATGGATGTTGTGATTGTCCGTAGGTGGTAGATAGTCTCTGACTGTCGAACGCGAAGGTACCACCCAGCGGTTCTCGTAGGCGGAGCCAGAATGTGTGCATGTTGCATCCACACGTGTTCCCTCGCCAGAGTCCGCGTGGCGTCCCCCCCTTTCCCATGTATCCCCCTATAGCCCCACGGTACCCAATGGGTGCTTAGGCCCTAGGCCTTCGTGGTAGTTCGAATATAAAAAAAAATAAAAATTTACACATCATTGCTACTACTATACGAGTACTAGTAGTGGTTCCACTAGCGCGGGATCAGTAGTACGGGTGTCCAATAGATGAATTAGGGGACTAACTCGAGCGCGGCATATAAACATGGTACCCCCACTATACATAAGCCCTTTATACAGGGTATGTCTAGGACAGCTGATTATAGTAGTAAAAAAGGTCAGAAATACTAGTGCGTGCCAAACTAAGACAAGGTGGATAACTAGTTTGTAACGTTGCACTCTGAATAATGGAAAATAATAATACTGTTGCAATTGAAGTTTTCGAAAAAACGGTATTTCTAATTTTGAAGTTTTAGGTACGCTCCTAGCGGCTACCTTAGGTAGCTTTGAATAATTTCCAGCAATCTCGCTTGACCACTTTTATTAAACAATTATTCAACCAACAGCTCTAGGTTGACAAGTTGCTGAGATACAGCCGCGTCCTTTATTAATGGCCCACCCCGTACAAACCGGTAGATTATCATGCCTTCAATATTATTGATACGTCAATATCTGACGTGGTCGAGTATTTCTATGTAATTGTTACATTTTTGACAACCTGTAAACGCCATCCCCCCCCTCGACAATTAAAAGAGCAGATAACCTGTTTTTCTTCCTACAGGCTAATCTTCCAAACCCCTATGACCCTCGAGTAACTTTCCATCTAGCCTCTTGAGTTGCCATAGTGCAACGTGGGGCAACTCCAACTGCTGTAGCAGAATGACTGACCCATAGGGAATCCAACTCAAACAACAACAATAAACAAACAGAAGCTTCATGGTCAGCGATCTGGGTGAATTTCTACTTTTGTTGTCAAAAGTTAATCGTACCGCGCTGCCGCGATATACTCCTAACTGCACATAAATGAAAGAAAAAACATACTCATCGACCGGTCGGCGGTGCAATACAGCAAAAAAAGGCGGCATCAAGGGAGCGACGGATGTATGTTCGACATCCGTTTGAAGTTAGCCGCTAAATGCGGTAAGCGGTGGTGGTTTATTAACGCGGCGCGACTGCAGTCGCAGTAAAATAATCAAAAACATTTAAAATTCCTTAATTGGAGTTCGGAGAATGGGACCAGACCGCGCCATAGGTCGCGAATGCTCTTGTTCACTACGTGAAAGAGCGGCTTTCAATTGAGTTATCGTAGCTCCTTATAAGGTAGATTTCTTATGAAGAACGTTCTTTTATCTTATAGTATAGTATGTTATCGGAAATTCATAACAGACATGATTCGTTTTGCTTCACTCAAGCAAACATTACTCACTGCCGGCTATTATGTAGCATCTAGTCATTTTTTCTACGTTGTCTTGCTTTCCTTCTCTACTTTTTTCTTTGTTAGGGACAGGTCTTCAAGCTACCTGGAGGTGTTAATCACCGACTCTTTTGGAACGTACGATCAGCTCCGATCATTGCTTGTATTTTAAGGAAGTTATGACATTTTCTGTGTTGGGTGCTATAGTCGCCTTCGTGCGTCGAGGTTCGGCACTAACGTGGCCGGATGACGCGACGGCCATTGCATATCGCAGTCATCCTTAGCGCTCAAGTTGACCAGTCGCAGTATATTGTTTGTATCTGCTCGGCGATATTATGGATATACAATAAATAGAATGAAATAAGATTTTCTGCGTAATGACTCCACCAATGTTCCAAAGGTGAACATAATAATGGTTAATGGTTGAGAATGAGAATGCTATGGGAAACATTTATGTTCAGGCAGGCATTAATGTCTATAGCCAAGCCCACACGCGATCAACGCCTCAGCGGTTCAAAAAATCCTCAAATGTGTTCAAAATTACAAAGAGTCAGTAAATAGTACACAGACACAGACAATGTTCAAGGAGTATTTGCCATTCGATCACAACATGATCAATACAACAATATTCACATTACTTAGAAATAAAAGAAGTAATCAAATATATCCCCATTCTCGTTTACATGCATTAGGTTGTATAACACCAATAATAATTATAATGATTATTCATACCATATTAACTAAATTCCTAAGTACTAACACCAAAATAGGATTCACAGCAGTACAATGATGATTTTGGTATAGTACAGGATCTGTAAGTCAAAGATCTGTTTCATTTTTTACCTATTTTCACTTTGAATTGTAAATATAGAACAGTACAATGTTTGTACTCTACTTTACAGTTTGTTAAAAATAAGAAACTTCTTCATTCAGCCCTGGTAATTAATAAATAGAGCATAGAGGAAGCCCAACGGGGCTGACGTGCTGAGCTAATTGCCGCCCCTCCAATAAGGAATATCGCAGGAGGTGACTAGCCCATGGTAGTGTAGGAGAATACATCATCACATTTTTCACTAGCTCAAGAAAGCTTCCTATGAATTTTCATTCCTAATCATAGATAGCTCCTTGAAGATGTCCCATACCGTACACCAACCATTCCCCGATAAATCTCCCCGGCTGCGAGTATTAGTGACAAATATCGGTGTCCGTCCAGCAGACAATATTACATTACTTACAGTGGCACCGACAAATGAGGCCCTATTGTCCCCGTCCCGGGCCCGGCTACTGTATTTCTACTTGGGCGGCTTCGGAATACCCCCCTCTTGCCCCCGGACCCCCGCCAAGCTTTTTAATATCTTCGTAGAAGCCCAGCGCGATCCTCGGGTGCCACTGTTACTGCTGGGTGTTCGGTGTTCGATTGTTTTTTCGTTTTACGGAAGGCGTGGGTTACTGCGATGTTATGGTAATTGATGCTTGGAGATATTAGGTATTTGTCGGTTGGTAGTTTTGTTTTAGGCATGATTCACAATATTAGATACAGTGCAGAGACTTTTAGTGGGAAAAATACACAAATAATGATCTTAGTTACAAGTGCAAATTATTATTATGCTGATGAATATTTTTCTAATGAAAAGCTGGACTTGCTTGTGAAGTTTTGTCTACCATACCCAAGGCCCTCAAACCAAGATATCCATACTTTTGTATCAAGCCTACTCTTCAAACACGGTTATAATTTTCTCCAAATGAGTACTTCCAAATTTGTTTCTCTGTTCATTTTCTTCATTTATTTTATTTGTTGTTTGTTGTGTGCTAAGTGTTTAACTTCTTCAGTTAAAAGCCATTAGTCCCTTGTACCTAAGGAAATAGGGACCTGCGTTGGATAAAACGCCTCAAATAGCATTTAACTCCTGATTTCCTTTGTTCAAAATGCCCACCTTTTTGACTTGTATGACCTAGGGCGCGCGCTACATATACACATAAATTAACATATGTTGAATTGAACCTATGTTCCGGGAACTACTCTTAATAATAATTGTACCGTTGGTACAATCGTATTTGTACATGTAAGTTATATTTATTTTCAGTTCTACTTGTAAGCTACTCAAAGTTTTTTATTTTAGCCGGTCGGTGATGAAACTTTGTGTGTATCTCGCGTGTGTTACAGACCATGGGTCATAACACCTCAGTTAACGTCCCAGATAAATGTCTGAATAACTATAATGGAATATAAGTTACTAAAGTGAAGATAGGAAAGAAGGGTCACTTGAGTATTTTTATTATAATTAACAATGACTCAAGTCAATAGATAACAGTCAAGTGCTTCTCGAACTAGGACGTACCTACCTAATTTAAAACGCTGATAAGAGTCAGTGACGTCACTCTTGTTAGTGATAAGATATTGGGGCCTATGGTCAACCATCATACGCGACGAAGATACGAAAAAGTTCGATGTCAGTGATGACCTTTAAATAACAGTGACCTTATCGCAATTTAATCCAGGCCATCTGGCGAAAGTTGTTGATAGTATTTCGAGAGAAATCCTGAGGAGAAAAATTATTTGGTGATCACATGAAGGAATACTCTACAAGAATATGGGTTGTGATAGAAGAAAGTACCACATTTGACTGCTTTTCTGACCCTTGAATTCTTACGAACTAATGTTGGAGTACTAAAATCGAACGAAAATGTCACTCATTGCTGAAAAGCCGGTAAAGCTTAAGCAACTTTGTATATTTTCTTCTGATTCTTATTCACGCGATAATGGCTTCTAATTTCCAGAAAGTATATATGTCACGTTAAAAAAACAATTTCGAATGAAAATATTTTCAATTTTGCCTTTGGTACTAATTTTTTCAAAAAAATAGCACCTAGATATCTGAAAAAAAATAAAAGTGATTATTAAGATTATTATTCCTACCTTTCCCTAATAGAAACTAGATGTGGACATTTTCACCACGTATTTTGTCCCCCAACGACCTTGCTACATTTGTTAGATTGCTTGTAGCGCCATTTCCGCAAGAAATTGATAACTGTATCGCGTGTAAAGCTCCTGGTTCAGAAATATTACTTATAATTCATCCTGCCATAGGAATATAGTAAATTAGCTATAGTTAGTCCAATTAAAGCTACAAGAGAGGCATAAATATTCAGACAAACTCAAAAGTCTCTGGAAAAAAGTGTGCGCACAATTATTGGAACCCAAATACAGTACTGCAAAGATGAATCGTTTTGACACGACATAACATCAAAGCTATGCAATTTCTGAGCATCTTAAAACTGAACCTTCACAGAGCAGTTTCTAGGTCAAGTTAGACTTCTAGTCCACCGCATTTCCTAAAATAATGTGATTTTATGGATGCCAAAGAGCCAATTGAAATATCTAGCAAAGATCAAACGTGTCGTATATTACGAGGGCAATACGCCGACATCAAGAGAATCAATAGGAAGGCAGCCGCTCATGTCACTTATAAATCTTCTGGTAAATAGAAAACATCGGTATCTCTCTTATAAGAGACCTCTGATTGCAAATAATCCCAAAGGAGACGCTGAAAATTATGAGATTAAAAGACTCTTCTATATTGAAGTTACGGGCGGAGAGCAGAATAGTCAGTGGCGCAGCTTTAGGGAGCGGGATAATTATAACCATAATGGTATTTACTTGAAGAAGGCCAGATCCAACACTCTAACATATCTACCCCCAATAAACTGATGGTTTCAAATGCAGTTTATATCAAGGTGCGCTAGGCGATCAAGGCGCTGAACAAAGGTTGCATTTTTCAGTTTATCCAGCTGGTGACAAATGTATTCGAAAGTATGTTTGTCGCATAACTTCCACTCATCATCTGTTGACGACATTCGAATGTATTGTTTTGCGAATTTTTTATTGTACAAAGTACCCGATGAGCACTACCATCAGAATCTATAGAAACTAAGTTTTGTGGCAAGGTAAATGTGGCTTCTAATCCACCTAAAGATAAGCAACCTAATAATATATTTTCGCGCCCAAAAGTTTATCCGAGATGAAATGGGATACCGTAGCGACAACTTGTCACAATTTTGTCCTCTCCGCCCTAATTAGAAATCTACTTTAAAAAGGTATCCAAATATGTGCTATATGCTAATATAGTTGGCTACAGCGTCATCCTACGAGATACTTTTCTCATTTCACCTTGGATGAATTTTTGGAATATAGTATTTGGTCAGCTATCTTTGGGTGGGATTCGTTAATCATTGGTTGTGTAATACATTGGGTACGTTGATGAAACACCGAATAAAATTAAATGAGATTATAAACTGAAAATGCACAGGTTTTTCAAATACACTGTTGCATTTATTAACGCATTCTTCCATTATAGAGGCCAAAAAGGGATTGAAGATGCTAGCGCCATCTGTGAGATGGCAGCAGAACTCAACAGCCTGTCTTTTCAATGCGAGTTTCTAAATTTATTTGTACGTTCTGCTGCTACTATATCGCATAGATAGCGCTAGCATTTTCTAGACCTCTTTTTGGATACCGGAATATTTTCAGTTAGAATACAGCAATCAATGGTGCTGTTTCCTTATAGAGCTTTGGAAAGAATAATTAAAAATATATTTGAATATTAACGGTTGATCAAGAAGTATTTCTTTTAGATATTATTTTTGGGTCTTTCATTATGCCGTTTTTCATCCAGCTGATTTCAAAATTCCGTGTCGCCCTTGAATCATATTTTTATCAGGGAATCATTTCGTGAATTACTCTTGGCGCTTACGCTGACAAAGTTAATAACCAAGACTGCTTGTAAGTAATACAAAGAAATGAACAGTTGATCGAAACTGTACAATATCAGGGTTACTTGCCTGATCGGCGAGCAGCCTTATAGTATATTCTTCCAGCCCCGCCCCTGTGTCAGTTCAGAGACCCTTCAAGAGATTAACCATTATTTATGGGGTCATCCTGATCCTGATACTGGCTACCGAAGAAGCGGCGGCGTAGCTGCCTCTATAGACAGCAATCAGTAGCGATCTGTCTATACAGCCAATTTACAATTAAGCGTTTTTCTTTGAAAGCTGACATCATTGCCCAGCTATTCAAATCATCTTCAAGATGCCGCTCCTCCGCCGGGCGTTGAGCGTAATTACCCTGATTATCAGGTATTGAGTTTTTCTCTTGCTGAGAGACGATTTTTCTTTCTAAGGGACTTGTTAGGAGTATATTCATTACTTGATATAAATAGCACTGAGATAGAATTCTTCATCATTGCATGCAAGTGTACAAGCAGAGTGAGGCCGCGGTTACACTCCGAGGTGGCAGGCTTAAAGTAGCAGGTGGTAGGTGTTGGGCGACGTTGCTTGTATCTGTTTTGCATTGGTTTTCAATAGTTGTTTGTACTCGACGTAGTAGGTTTCGTGATACGACGCCGTGGTGCCGCGGCGGTGGCACTCGCATCTGCGAATTAAGACGCATGCGAGTGAAACCATCTGGCGACGCAGCAACAACGTTGCCATATTGAGTGACTTTCCCCAATTCGGGAGGGTATACCATTCAGGGAATTTTTATTAAAATAAAAGCTTTGTGTATTTTTGAGAGCATCATTTTCATTTCTGTTTCTCACGCTAACTGGTGAGGAAGTATTGTAATTGTTGTAAATGAGATATGTTTGTATGGTGTTACGAGCTTATAAGATTTACATTACAAAACACCATGTCACTCATTTCTGTCGGTCTGTCTATAAGAATACTGGTTTTCCTGTCCATCCGCTAATCCTGAGCCCATCTACTTACAACTTGGAAAGTACCGCTTGGATTTCGATGAACTCTTCATATCAGGTTACTACTATTCCAAGGTCGAAAAAACTTGTGTTTGAAAATCGGTCCAGTGGCGATGGAGCAGGAGGCCAAGAATGAAAAACATAAAAATCAGTCAAACTTCGTTTTTGGGCATTTCAGAGAATTTTGATAATTATTTACAAACCTTCTGGGGCAAATAATTGGGAAGTCGGAGTTGTAGGGGTGGCAGAGGGTATATCGCAATTTGGCGGTAGCTTATTTGTAAACTTCTAGCCACTGGCTTTTTACGATACTATTAGGCATATTCCACACATAAACCCCTTCCCACTTTAGTTGGCCCACTTCAAGATTTGTACTAAAATATGCCTTTATAAACTAAACATGACAAAACTATTTACTTCTAAAACAATTTATTTTCTCAAAAACATTTTAGATACACTCTAGTCGTAAAAAAATACATATTTGAAATCACTTAGACCTATAACTAATAGAACATATGAACTAATAAACAAAGTGCGAATAAATGCGCGAAGTTAACAAAGCAACAATTGAAAGATTACCATTGGGTAACATCAACTTTTTTTTTTATTACGGCTGATATTTTTTGGGGCATAGTGTTAACCAAGTTTTTGCAAAAATTTGGTGTAAAACAGGGCCATATTTCTTGAAGTTTTTGTCTCAGTTCGGTGATTGTACGAGCAGGATGTTGTCGTAGAACCTTTCTCATCTCGTGCCACAAAGTTTCAATAGGTGACAGATCTGGACTGCTAGAAACCCATTTCAAAAGTGGTACATTATTTTCTTCCATCAACTTTATAGCCTTTTTTGAGGTATGGCACGCTGCATCATTTTGCTGAAACACAAAATGTTGACTTGATGTCAAACATTCTTCCATCACTGGCAAAAGCGATTCTTCTAAAATTGCCAAATATTTGTTTGTATCCACATTTCCATCAATAAAATGAAGTTTTCCTACTCCTTTTGATGACATACTGCCCCAGACCATAATGGATGCTGGAAATTTCACTTTTCTCTTCACACTCAACATGGAATGCTTCATTTTTTTGCGAATTGTATTGCACACCATTGTGAGGTGTCCATTGTCTATGTTCTGTAACCGATCTAAGCCGATTTTTCTTTTGCAGTGGTGTTAATAGTGGCTTTTCTTTGGCCTATAAACAAGTTGTGTAACTTTAGGGTTTTTACTTCACTTTTTTTATAAGAAAACTTACATTGCAAGTGCTAAATCCCAGTTTGTGGGCCTCTCTATGAGTTGTGAACCTCGAAATTCTTCTTCCAACAGCGTCACTCTACAGTGCACTTAATTGTAAATAATTGGCACGCCTGTTTTTCACGATTATTCTTCTTAATGCTCTTCGGCCGGCATTTGTGATATTACTTTTTTTCACATATCGTGGCTTAATATTAACTGAACCAGGTACGTTATATCTTCTAACAATATTTCTCACACTGTACTGCGACAAGTCTAACAAAGTTGCAATTTCTGTGTTTGATTTCCCAGAAGTAAAACATTTAATTATCAATAATCGAATTTTCTCACTAATAACCTTTCCTCCACCCATTTTGAAAACCTGAACTACCCAAAGCTATTTTAAACATATTCTGGTAGCTCTGATTAATAAAAACAATTTCACAGCCACCTATGCGTTATAGACTTATTTTGCATTGAAATGAAAATAGGTTGATATGCTGTAATTGCAACATGTGTTATTTTTATGCTGCAAATTTGATTAGGGAGTGACAAAGTTGGTGTTTTCTACTATATATTATCAAAATGTTCATTGTTAATGTTTTAAACCTATAACGCCCTGCTACATTTTTATTATTTGTGTTTGATAAGAAAAAAACTAAGATTTCAATAGTTGGGCCAACTGAACTGGGAAGGGGCTCGTATTTGCGCTCAAGACAAAGAATGAGAGTAGCATTTTATGTATATATAAAGTTGACTAGCCACCGCTCGCTCTCCCAACCCACGCGTCGAATTCTCCTGAACTGCTGACAAATAGGTGTGAAATAACGAATAGACCTTCACCAGCGTTTTGCGGATACGAAAATATTTTGTGGAAAGAAGGATCTTATATAGTACCTTTTTCTCAAGCAGGTTGTCATCAATTTTATTATAAAAAACTCGCAACACCTTTTTCCCATCATATTAATTTTATGAGAGGACCAGCTGTAAAGGTTGCCATAGCCTACCAATAGTAAACCTACCAGAACGCAAGAAAGACCAGAATGACTTTTTTCACTGATATCCATTCTACTCTAGTGCCTTATGTAAGGGTACAAGGATTTTCATAGCTGGCAAACAATACAAAAATCAGAGCGTACAAAAGCTGAATCATGCATGATGCATATACAAAGTTTGTTCAGAATTTCGTGGGAAGTAGACAGTCGAGCTATGCTATTTTTAACCGTGTCAAACTAGCCACTGTCAGACAGCAGTCTTAAGTTTTAGAACTTATATGTAAACCCTAACCAAATGGTATTTACGATGCTACAAACCAAACAAGCTCAAACTCTCTATCGCGCTAGTATTTCCCATTAGGACATATGAATGTTTTTAAGTTCCCGTATGATGTTTTGAAAAGTGGCAGTGTTTCTAAGTTTGAAAGACTGCTTAAAGATATCATGTGTTTACCTTAAATATAAAATTACTTTGCAATTTTCTTTTACGGTCTATTATGTTTAGAGTACCTTTCAATCCGCTATACACTGTCTAAATAATAATAATAATAATAGACCTCTTTATTTATGCACAATTACATTGTAGTATAGCCAAATGTCAGACTTGCATTGCGAAGTTTAGCATGCTGCTACTCTTACACTTAACCATATAGTCTCTAGCAGATGTTCAAAAGAATACACTATCCACAAACAGATTTGGTTCATTACATCGAAAGTAAAATTCAAAAAAAGAGAAAAAGGCATACTTTCCAAACCCAAGTACACCAAAAAATTATTAATCTGAATCAAAGATGGAATAAAAAACAAATGAATGATTACGTAAATTATGTGTTTGGAGGGATGAGTAATAATGTTTTAACTTTTTGTCGAAAGACAGGTAATGAAAATTCTTTATATACTTTAGGAAGGTCATTATAAATAATAGTAACATTGTAAGAAAAACTGCGTTTAAAAAGTGTAGTCGTATGCAGGGGCAATCTAATATTATTTTCTCTGAGAGTTATACAGTGAACATCATGACTAAATGAAATTTTTTCCCTCAAATAATAAGGTTTAGACGTGAGTAGCAACTTGTGAACAAAAACTGAATAGTGATACTTGACCATGTCATTAATTTTTAACCAGTCTAGAACGGGATATTTCGCTGATACATGATCAAATTTACGTAAGCCAAAGATGAAACGTATACAATTGTTTTGAATAACTTGAATAACGTTTTTAATGAAATTGTCTAAACAAGTATAGTATACGATATTACAATAATTTAGTATAGATATGACCAATGCTTCACATAATTTTTTACGCAACTTAAAATTTAGCAAATACCTGTTTGCTATAAGAGTACGCAGACGTAGGTAGGTTTTCTGGGATAGACTTTTAACATGTTCAATAAACCTTAATTTTGTATCAAAAACAACACCAAGAATTTTTGCAGAATCAGAAAATTGCAAGATTTGGTTATTTATCTGAATGTTCAAGAGCTGTTTTACATTGTATGTTTTTCTTTGTGCGCAAAATGATAACATTTTAGATTTTTGTGGATTAATAAGTAGATTGTGATCTAAAGAGTATTTAATTAATTTACTAAGATCGTTTTGTAAAGTTTGAGTAGTATTATTGACATGATCAGGGTTAAAATAATGGAGCAATTGCGTATCATCTGCAAATGACTGGACATGAGAATTATCAATACTTTTGCTTAAGTCGAACGTATATATGAGGAACAGAAGCGGCCTCAATACAGAGCCCTGAGGTACGCCTGAGGGAATTATTGTCACTTGAGACATTTCTTGATTGAGAAAAACACACTGAGTTCTTTGATGAAGGTAACTGTCGAAAAATGAAAGGGATACACTGTCAAGACCTATGTAATTTAATTTAGCAAGTAATAATGTATGATTGATGCTGTCAAAGGCTTTCGAATAGTCTATAGAGATTAAGGCTAGTGCCATTTTCTTATCTATGGCACTTAAAATATTGTCTTGCAGATTGAGTAGGGCAGATGTTGTACTATAATTTTTTCTAAAACCGGATTGGGTGTCGGGAAGTATAAAGAATTTTTCTAGCTAAGCGGTCAATTGTTACCTGATAATTTTTTCTAAAATTTTGGATAAAATTGGTAATAAACTGAGAGGTCTGAGCTCATTACACTCAGTGGGTTTAATTTTCTTAGGAATTGGAATAATTAGAGCTTGTTTCCATGTGTTTGGAAAGTAGCCTTTCTCCAAACAGTTGTTAAAGATGTGGACGATGTGACGGAGAATAACTGGCAGGCAAAGCTGGATCATTGACGGCGATATACCATCAATTCCCTTCGCATCAGATTTTAGGCTCCCTATTGCCTGTAATACGTCATTTGATATATAAGTCACAAACCCGACCGTTATCATATCTAAAACCAAAGATGCATGACGTGTCGCCCCTCCCCGGTACCCGATTTGCAGGAGGAGTCAGACTCGGCAGCGCCGCACCGCGTCAGTCATGGCAGAACACCCATAGAAACCAGCACGCTAACTGGTAAGGCCAGAGAGCAGACGCAGGGTTGTGAATCGAAACCATTTCTCTAATGCTAAGTTTAAAGGGCAAGTGTGCGCCGAAATCTTTGATATGTGATATATGTTAGGTAGGTTCGTAGGATTACCGGGATTGGAAGTGTCATAGTTACAACAAGAAATCGCGATACATTTTCACTCACTTTCCCACAGTCCCACACCATTCAGTTGTTTACCCTGAAGGAATGTTTCAACAATCAGGATCCACTGAGACGTCAAAAGATGAAGTTTATTGGACTTACAGTCCAACGAAGATGAATGACACGGTTTGTCGTGATGAACACGTCATGTAACAATAAAAAATATATCTCATTTTAGAAATGTTTTGTGATTACAATACATCCTCCGGCAGTAGGCGTGGGAAGTGGAAATGACGTTATTTTTATACTAGAAGTCGCAAAGTAAAAAATCAAAGTGCTGAAATACCTCGAAGGTTTTTAAGCCGTCTAAGATTACTAGAACTGAGAACGGCCAGATTTTTCCATAGTTCTACGGTATTCCATGAACAATGGAGCGCTCGCACCGTTCTATTCCAGTTTACTGAGTATGGTGAGAAAATACAGCTTTGGGCCACCGTGTATTAGTCTCCTGACACTTCCACGGTACCTGCAGTGGAACCGATACAGACACAATTGAGCAGCGTGTTTATTCAAGCATTAAATCACCCATCATATTCGCCCACGACTAGAAATAAATCCTGTCATATATTCCACCCAGAAATCCATTGTTTAAATTTTAATATAATTTCGTAGTGACCGGCAAGGTATTTTTTCATTGGTCAGATTTAAATTTCAAATTTGTTGTACACCTTTTACAACACAAATTGAGTCTATCAATCTCGGGCACCGTCGAGCGATTAAGATGGGCACACCGAATCAAATTGATGGGGCGATATACAAAAGAGATACAACACTGATTAACATTGAGTTTTTATTGGGTTGTAGGGTATATTAACATTCCTGAATGACGTCCTCTGCAGTGATACATCTTATTAATTTCGAAAATTTTCGAGAGAAGTCATCATGAATTTTGATTGCAATTTTCCAAAATTTGTGTACTGGAGAGAGCATGTTGAATACAAGGTTAGCAAGGCTCGCAATTCAATGTGGGCATGTAGACGTGTTGTCGGCTCAAACCCAAAGTGGTATACTGGCTCCACACGACGATAGTACGTCCATCTCTCTTGTACGGCTCCCTGGTCTGGTGACCTTGCATTAGAACTGAGACAACTAAGGCCAAACTCAATAAAATTCAGCGTTTGGCCTGTACTAGCATTACAAGCGCAGTGCGCACAACGCCATTGAGTGCAATGGGAGCTCTGTTGGATCTCCCACCATTCGATCTGGTGATCCGCGGTGAAACGAGAGTAGTCGCTCATCGACTGTGGAGTCAGGGCAGCTGGGCCTTCTTGAATCCTGTCAAGGGGCATACTGCCATCATGATCGTATTATTCTTAAATATCGCTTCAGCCGCAAGTTTATTGTGGAGTATCCAACGAGGGAGGAGTGGGACGCCGGTAGCCAGAGACTCTCCGGTGTGATAGGGCAGGTCTGGTACACGGACAAGTCGGTCACCAAAGAGGGCTCAAGTGCTGGGGTCTCTGGAACTAGAACTAGACTATCTCTATCTCTCGGTAGATACACCAGTATTTTCTAGCCGGAAATCTTTAAGATTCCTGCTTGTGTATCTCGCATTCTGGAGGAGGATGGGCCTAGGAGAAGAATAACAATCTTATCCGACAGCCAGGCTGCAATGAAGGCACTAAGTGCCTGTAAGATTACTTCAAGTCTCTGGATTGCCTCGCAGCGAGGCATCCGGTATCGCTAATGTGGGTACCGGGGCACGCTGGGATAAGGGGCAATGAGACGGCAGACGCTCTGGCGAAGACAGGTTCAGCCAGCAAGTTCCTTGGTCCTGAGAAAGCTTTAGGAGTGACCGCGCATAAAGCTAGGAGGAAAATGGAGACGTGGGTGACAACACTCTCAGAAATAGAGAAGTATCTCCAGACACCTCCGCCAGGCACGGGAACTCATTGAAGGGCCCAGTGCTAAGGATGGACGTTTCTGCTTATCTGTGGACAGAGCCAAATAAAGGTTGCTGGTGGAACTGTTGTCTGGCCATAACACGTTAAGGCGCCACCTACACATGATGGGAGTGGCTGAGGATCCCTTGTGTGAGCGCTGCGCCGTAGATGAAGAGACCTCGGCGCACGTTTTGTGTCGCTGTGACGCTATGAGCTACTACAGGCAGACTATACTGGGGTCCATTACTTTGGACCCTCAGCACGTCAAGGAGCTTGGACTTAAGGCGATTCTCAGCTTCGCTAAAAGGGCAATGCTTGTGATCTAAGGAAAGTAGAGGTACATAATGGCCCGTTTAAGCGGCCTATGCTCTGGCTCCTTATGGTGTCCGGAATGCCTCCAATTTCACGATTCGTTCATTTAATCAGTCCAGAATTTGTAGCTTAGTAAAATTGTTTATTCTGCGTGCCACAACGATAGATGAATTGTGATTCGGTTTACTTTGTTCAAGCATCGTCATACCACAGCTTAGATACAAAATCAGCTATGAAACTCTCCTGTCACTGGCAAAAACAGCCGCCGCCATTTCGGCGGAAAAAGTCGAGTACGAGTTCCCCAGTGCAACGATGAAAGAGTGCTCAACAGTGTTGCCACGTACCCTGCCAGAGTCCGCAGATATTATTTGCAATCGAAAAAATCATACTATTCCGATATAATCTACTGTAGTTTGTGTGAACCAATAATGAAAAGGAACATGTTTGTTCAAAGAGAAGCGACCAAGTATTGATTACTATTTATTATACAATAAACAGAACAATATTTACTTTTGCCATGGACTCTTTGCTGCTGCGATATTCTCAACCCTTTCCATTTTCAATGTAAAAGCTGTTGAAACACCGCAATCATACCTGACACTTCTCACAACTCCTCAGCTATGATGCTTCTTCATACACGGCGAGTTTTTAAATGGTTTAATTTTGCTGATGAACAATGTTTCTTGAAACTGTTATTTAATTGTTCATGTTCATTGAAAATACAATGTATTGATTATATTGCAGCGGTGTAGAATATAATATAGCAAACGTAAATATTTGTCCGTTTATTGTAAATTCTGTTATAAATTAATTTTTAAGCCTTTTCATACATAAACAAATCATCTGTCGCTTCTTTTTGGACCAACATACTCCTTATTATTATTGATTCACACAAAGTACACTAGATCATATCAAAATATTATCATTTTACGATTGCAAAGAATATCTGCGACCGCTAGCGTGATACGTGGCAACACCGGCTGCTGCTGGATACTAAAACCTATGAAATCCTTCACATGCAATCTTCTCCGCCGAAATGGCGGCCGTTTTTGACAGTGACAGGAGAGTTTCATAGCCGATTATTATATAAGCTATGATCATAGTAACGTTGACTGGCTACCCCAATCATACACACAGGGTGAGGACTTATAGAGTGTAACCGGTCCTTTCTATAACAGACGTCTAAAAGGATAAATACAAAAATTATAGCCAAATGTATGCTTCTTGCTTAAAAAATATGCCGATCTCCACGAGGTGATTCGTAACTATGTGCCAACACAAACATGCATTCGTTTGAATGGACCACTATGTATAGTTTAGTGTACTCAGGCCGGCCTGTTAAAAAGTGGAATGCTTGACGTCTCATGCTGTAGTGTTTGAACTGCTATTTCTGGAGCTACGAGATATTTTGTCACAAAAAGCGATAAGGTTTGACAAATTTCAAGTTTTTTTTTTGTCAATAGAGTAGCAAACTTTCTGTCACAACAAACCCAGCTTCTCGTAATTTAAAGGAACTATAATTTTTGTGCATCGCCTATAAGCGCAAAAATCTCAAAAATTCACTAATCATGTAGTATTTATTCATTTTGAATTGTATGTTCTGGCTCACTGCGAGTAATTGAAAAATTTATTCATTCAGCACGCTAAATTTTTTAACCTAAATAAAATACAAAAAGAGCGATCCGAAGCCGTACAAATATAAGTGGCGTTCCATTTGAATTTATTGAGAGAAAGTACATTTTGCTTTTTTACCTACCTTTAAATTTGAAAAAATCAAACAAAGAGAAATTACGGGGTATAAACCTCATTCCAATGAAAAGCTTGCTACTCTATATGTACAAATGACTCACAAGCCATCAAGGTTGAAAGTTTTCTCGGATAAAATATCGTTTAGATTCAGTTGCTGGAATCCAAACCCTATAGTATACTGAACTTCTTCATATGAAGAGGCCTTCCACAATATATTAAAACATACAGCATGTTCCATCAAAGAAAGGCGTGTTTGCCTTCTCTTGTAGTTATGTATCACTCTTCACGGAACAGAAAACTTTCCTAGTAAACCATTCTGGTATGAACACTTTCTTAGATAACTGTAACAAGAACGGAGTTACTAACCGGTTACACATTTAAAACTCACTCCGTATGTCATACTGATGATTCCGATTAAATGCATACCCACGTTTTATATAAACCGTCAAAAAGACAGACAGCAATGCAACACCTGAACTCTGTCAGCTAGTCCAGCGACTTTTGCAAGAATTAATACCCCAAAACTTCCAAAACCTCAAAGCTCTTGGTATTTTTCACCTCACCCCCTTCGGCGCAGATAAATCCATTAATACTGGAGCTTACTCGGCTCTAACGAGCTTTCCTTGTATATTAAAGGTGTAAACCAATGCTTTAATTATAAATCCAATAATTAGTTATTAAATTGTTATTAAACTAGATTAAAGTATTGCATAGGGTTGGTGCTGGCGGTTTCTCTCAGACGAAGTTTCCCTTATATTGGAAATTATCTTGTTAAAACACACCCTTCGTCGATATTTCTCTCAAAAGGGCCTTTTGTAGTCCTACAAGGGCTACGTTCAGAGAAGATTGAGGGGATGTGTGGTAAGTGACGTTGTTGCTCTGTGATTGGTAATTTTGTCAGTAGTATATGTTACTGAATTAGGAAGCCATAGCCAAGAGAATAATTATCTTCGAACCAGCTCAGCTTAGGGCGACCAGGCATGAAAATCCACAAATTTATACAAAGTTGTAATGTAGAAATGGTGCCAAGTGGGTTTACTCTAGTGTTACCACGCAACGCTGTTGTCAATTTACGAAGGATTATGCTCGACACTCGTTAGCCCCTCTGAAAAAAAGGTCAGCTAGGGAAATGTATAACAAGTGAATTAAATCGATCAAATCAGTGAAGCAGGCCCATACAATTAGTCCACAGACTCAGACCACTAACCAATGTTCCGCTCTAAGAATATCTCCCTTGCCCCACAGACAGTGTCGACCATGTTGGGAACGTTGCTATGATTAACCTCTCCAATCGCCACTCGTAAGCTCAGTGAGCTTGTGTGTATTGTTACGGATCAACCATCCAGCGGTCAGATATATCAAAAAGCATAACATCTCATTTTCGAATTTTTCCGAGATTACAATACTTCCTTGCCAGTGCCGTAGGAAGTAGGAAGTGTTATTCTCACACTTTCTACCAATAATTTTCTATTGCGTATCTGAATTTGTTTTCAAAGCTAAAATTGGTTCGTACAAGTTCACGTATTTCCCCTGCCAGGATAATTATTATCAAATACTCAGCTTCCTCCATATGAGCGCGTATGTGGTACGAGGTAAAATGTGAACGGACCACCTGGTCTGTGAAAATGCTTTGTAAGCCGTCAGCTGTCAAATGATAATATTCTAAAACAAACTCTAAGGCAAAGTCAACGCATTTAGCATGCCATTATCTATAATAACAGGGAAATCACTGCGCACCAGAAAGGGCCAATGAGGTGCTACAGCTAGAAATCAGAATTGTCATCCGTTATCCGCTTATTATTAAGTTTCGTATTTGGCTGATGTATCATTTCGCAATAACCTAGAAAGAGATATCTGGAGAACCACTAAGGTTCACGCTCATTGGGGAAGGGAAGCGAATCTATTCAGTTACATATATTCAAAAGGCGATGCACTATGGTCAATTTGATGGATCTAAGTGGCCATAATTATTTTTGTGCGGATTTTGATTTTAAATGACGTAATAAATTTGGGAATGAATGGCTTTGATTAAATAACCACGTTTTCCCGCCAAAAGAAAGATTTTTGTTTAATGCATTTTTCTTCTATTGGTCCGTCGCGCTGGAGGATATTGGATTCTGGCCACCCTGCAAATCGAATCATTCGTCCCTTCTTCTCGAGTTTGAAATACTCGGGTGTTATGCCTATTTGTTTGATAAATTCAACGATACAAAGAAGAAACAAGTCAACCATATACATACGGTACATACAGGGTGACTTCGAAGTTGAGTCATTTATTTTAACAGTGTGTAGATCTGATCAAAAGAAATGTTTTTTTCCTTTACCATTTTTCTGGTAAAATTAAAGTAACAAAGTTATAGCCCTTTGGAAGTTTGAGTACCGCCCTGTCTCAATAATATCATGTGTTCGTGTTTGGCAACAACGGTTCATCGCATCGGAAACAAAAAAGCGAAAGAATTTGGAACGATGTTTTTACGATTAAAATTCAGTTCAGTTATACATACAGTCAGTTTCAGTCGCGTGTGGATAGTGTCTGTTGCGTTGCTCAAACGAAATAAAAAATGGCACATGTTTATGCGGATCGGTTTCCCAATCGAGTGCAACCAACCCCTCGTGCCTTTGTTAATGTAGTACAACGGGCTCGTGAATCAGGTGACTTAAGACCTCACAGGGGACCTCACGATCAAATACAGGTCCGCACTGAAATACTTGTCGGGAGGATACTTTATAAAACAAGGTAAAATTTTTTTTTATTTTTACACACATATTTTGGTTTATCTTCCTTCTACAATCATTATCTGAAAATTAATGACTCAACTTCAAAGTCACCCTGTATAATGACCACCTTGTATAAAGAATTGATTGTTTCCCTTTTTTTTTACTTTAGACGCGTCGAATCATGTACCTATTCCTAGGATAAGTCAACAACGTCTGAATCTTCTACTTTTTGCTCAGGATCCTCGTTATTCCATGTTTTTTTTATGATTACTTTTGGAATATAAGGGTCATCACACGCTCTTACCTCCTGTATGAGAGACCCGATATGGGTTTTAGGGAATACACGTTCTCGTTTCGTTTTATAGAAGCCAACAAAAATTATATTAAACGATACTTTAAAACATGGAGTATGGGTGTACGTGGTGTGCCAATTAAATTCCAGGAATTTGTCAATAAGAATCAAGCAAATCAAATTTCACGTAAAATTTTATTAGACCTTCACAATGGTCTCCACTATTCAAATCAGCCTCTGAATCTGAAGTTAGCCCGTTCAGTACCTTGGCTACAACTGCTTTCACCTCTTCTATGCCGCCATGATGAGTTCCTTTGAGGTGTGACTTCATCTTAGGGAATAAGAAGAAGTCGCAGGGGGCAATATTGGGGCTATAAGGTGGGTGGGGCATCGTTAGATTGCCCTATCTTGCGAAAAAGTATTGTACAATCAACGAGGAATGGGACGGTGCATTATCGTGATTTAAGATCCAATTTTCGAACCATCTTTGCGCAAGCCTTTCGCATGTTCAAATTCTCGTGCAACATTTGGCGGACGGTTTCTTTGTTCATATTTAGCTCATCAGGCAATGTACGGATGCTTAGGTGCTGGTCAGTTGTTATCAGAAAGTGCAAACGGTCGACATATGCGTTGGTACGAGAGGTTACGGGAGCCCCTTCACGTGGATCATCTTCTACTGATTCACGCCCCTCTTTGAACCGTTTACCCATTCAACCACGCGTGTTTTCGATATACGCGTGTCTTTATACACCACCTGCAATTTTCGTTAGATTTTCGAGGGTTGTTCGCCAGATTTCACTAAAAATTGGATCACAACACGTTGCTTGTAATGTGAGTCACCTGGCGAAAACAGGATCAGCCAGCAAGCTTGTTGGTCCTGAGCCAGCTCTAGGAGTAACCGCGCATAAAGCTAGGAGGAAAATGGAGACGTGGGTTGCAAGACAACACTCTCAGAAATGGAGAAGTATCTCTAGACATCTCCGCCAGGCACGAGAGCTCATTGAAGGGCCCAGTGCTAAGGATGGACGCTTCTGCCTATCTCTGGGTAGAGCCAACCTGGTTGCTGGTGGGACTGTTGTCTGGCCATAACACGTTAAGGCGTCACCTGCACGTGATGGGGGTGGCTGAGGATCCATTGGGCGAACGCTGCGGAGTAGAGGAAGAGACCTCGGCGCACGTTTTGTGTCGCTGTGAAGCTCTGAGCTACTATAGGCAGACTATACTGGGGTCCATTACTTTGGACCCTCAGGACGTCAAGGAGCTTGGACTCAAGGCGATTCTCAACTTCGCTAAAAGGGCGAGGCTTGTGATTTAAGTATTATAGAGGTGCATAAGGGCCCGCTTAAGCGGGCTATGCACTGGCTCCTTATGGTGGCCGGGATGCCTCTAATTTTAAGATTCATTCATTCATTCATTCATTCAATGTGAGTCATTCATTTTCACGACGCCCCTCAAAAACATTCCTTTAAAAACATCCACAAAATTCAAACCACACGTACAATCGGCGTCAGTTTTGGACTGTGACTCAAAAAGAGGGTAGTTTTGCCGGGCAGAAGTTGACAGGTGACGTAGTGTTGCCAGACCTCAAGTTATTACTGCATTCTCGGAATTTAATTAGCATACCAAGTATGTATAAACAAGATAGCAAGGTACTACTAAGAAAAGTAAAATCACCGGTGAAAAAAACTCACAGATTCGGATTCCTCAAAAGAGGCCATATACTTCTTTGACGAAATGCAGTTTTGGCAACAGAATCGTTCCAGACCGATATTCGGTTACTATACTAAATGACATATAAATCCGAACACCCAGTTTAAATGGTTTTATTTTAATAAAATTTTGTATAAGTACTTAATGAAGCATAATAAGTAAACGATAAACATTTCAAAATGATTGCACTGCTTTAAAGCCCTTTGACATTTAATAATGTGTGGATGCACCCTGATGTGCTACGCATTCTCCAACGCGCCTAGGCATGCTTCTGATCAGGTGGTCAATGTCCTCCTGTGGTATCTCATTCCAGGCAACCACCAACTCCTCTCGAAGTGCTTCTAGAGTCTGAGGAGGACGTTGCAAATTGAGCAATCTCCTACCCATCATATCCCACACGTGCTCAATTGGGGATAAGTCGGGAGATCTTGGTGGCCATGGTAACAATGTGACATCATTATGTTGAAAGAAGTCTATTGTGACTCTTGCAACATGTGGTAGGGCATTATCTTTTTGGAAAGTTGGATCTGCCAGGGTGTCAAGATAGGGTAAAAGATGGGGTTCTAGAACTTCGTGGATATAACGCTGCACGTTCATGTTACCTCTGATGAAGATCAAAGGTGACCTGGAACCATAAGCTATAGCACCCCAAACCATAACTCCAACAGTGTGACGAACATGTCTTTCAACAAAAAACTGTGGATTCCTCCTTTCACCACGTCGCCTTGTAAGCCTGGCACGACCATCGTGCATGCCTAAACAAAATCGAGACTCGTCACTAAAGACAATACTGTTCCATTCCTGATCCCAGAGAGACCGTTGTCTGCACCACTCAAGGCGCTTACGTCGGTGTTCTCGAGTTAAAGGGAGGATCCAGTGTGGCCGGTATGAAAACAAGCCAAAACTTCTCATTCGTCGGTAAACACTTGACATGCCAATAGGTCTTCCGTGTTCTGCAAACCATTCATTTGCAATGGACCTGGTAGTGGAGAAACGGTCCCTTAAGGCCAATAATCTTAGGCGGCGATCTTCACGGTCTGTTGTTCTACGGCGGCGTCCAGTGCCCCTTGCTCTTTGCGTACGGCCTTCTCGAAGCCATGCCTGACAACACCTAACCACAGTGTCTACATTTCTTTGCACTCTAACTGCAATTGCCCGAAAAGAAAGTCCAGCTTCCCGAAGTCCCACTATACGGCCCCTATCAAACTCACTAAGTTGACGAAATCGTACAGGTCTCCGTACTCTAGGCATCGTAACCGATCGTAAAGGATGTCAAGAACCAAAATCCGCCAACGTTGATTCTTTACTGCGGCTGAAATATTCATTTTTAGAGCGTTAGTGAATTGAAAAAAAGCAGTATAAAAACCGGAATGTCCAACTGATAAGGCTGAAAATTTTTTCACTTGTTATTTACAGTAAGATAAATATATTCACCAACTTTTATTAAAATAAAACCATTTAAACTGGGTGTTCGGATTTATATGTCACTTAGTATATTTTGGTATTCCGCTGATTAATTCGAACTATTCGGGAGAATACCTGATACCAAATCATGAAAGACTCTCACATATACGAGGTTTCTTCAAAAAGTGCGAAATTCATGTTTTTTCAAGAATTATTTATTTATTCATGAATATCTATATTTTGTTCCCTTCAAAGTAATCCCCATCAGACATTATAGACTTGTGATTACGTTTTTCTCAATCTTCGAAGCATTTTGAATAATCGTTTTTTGTGATCTTGTTCACCGCCTCCTTCGTTGCCGTCTTTATCTCCTCAATCGTGGCGGAGCGTCGTCCTTTCGTGGGTCACTTTAGTTTTGGGAACAAGAAAAAGTCACAGGGGGTCATATCTGGGGAATACGGTGGGTGAGGCATTATTGGAGTGTTGTTTTTGACCAAGAATTCGCGCACAAGTAACGATTGTCATGGTGCAAAAGCCAATTTTTGTCCTTTCACAAATTCAGGCGTTTCTGGAGGATTGCTTCTCGCAAATTGTGCATTACTTGAAGGTAATATTCCTCGTCAACGTTTTCGTCTATTGTTGCGTGCTCAGGCTTCTGTAACGCTTTTCGTCGCTAACATCTTCTAGGCCCTCTGAGAACATTGTGTACCTCCGATAAACGTTGCTTTTGTCCAAAGTAGCTTCGCCGTATGCAACAGTCAACATTTGGAATATATCCGCGCACTTCAAGTTATTTTTTTACATCAAATTCAATACAAATTCTTTGATCCACTTTTTGGAATAGACAAAAATTGGAGACAAGCTAAAACACGTCCACGCTCAATAGTGGTCAAAAAGTGACTGAACATTCAAAATATATTGTCAACATTAGTGAGTACCATAAGTACCAATATAACGCCACAAAAGTATCGAAAATCGAACATACATAGCCCGCGAAAATTCCAAAATTCGAGATACTTTTTGAACAAACCTCGTAATACTCAAAATTTTATATTGTTTATCATTAAATTTTACAATAATTACCTATCACAGACAAGTCGTGATCGTGATGAAATTAAATGAAAATTGAATGCCTGAATCTGAAAATTGAGAAGGTAGGACTCCGGCTTATTTATGTCAATTAGTATGACTTCCTTATAAGGAGTTGCATATATTTTTAGTAGTCTGAACGTTGCGCGTATATCACCCTTGGTAACAAGACTTGAGTCTCCTTTAATAAATGCTCAATGAAAATAAAACACAAAGCAAGTTTTATTTCAATACTAACAGTATTTAAAACAAAATGTACAATATACTCCTAAATGCTCAGTTACGCTTATATTTTCAGAATAACAAACTTTTTTTAACATAGCTAAAGATGATTTCAGGGAAGCAAACATGCGGCTCTTATATATATATATACTTCAATTCAATTATCAACATTAGTCGTGATGTCCGGAACCTGCAACTTTGTTTTTTCCGTTGTCCACAGTCTATTTAATCGTTAAAGAAAACACTCTTTCCTCTGGTGCATTTGTTCAAAGCAAACCCAATATGCAGTCAGCTAAAATACCAAAGGTGTCATCTTTGAGATTGAAAAAATAGGTTTTCCCATTCATTTACTTTTTGCAATGTAATGTTCTTAAAAATTATTGTAAACTCATCTAAAAGCCGTCTGCCACGATACGAAATTTTGTGCTAAATTTGGTACGCTAAATTTCGTACAAAATTAAGGATAGTGTCTGACAGCATGTAGTACCATGACTGATAGGAGCGTTACATGGCAAGTACTTACATGTTCTGTGTTAAATCCTTACTGTTTTGTGATGATTAGGCGAGATGATAATTGGTTGAAAGAAACATGCCTAGCCTCAAACTCTTTCATTAGTTGATCTTATCAGTTGTGCTCATCACCCTTGCGAAGCTCCTTTGCTTATGCTGTATTTTAGAGATTGAAAGCAAACTTAAAAGATGTCATGATCAAAACATGTGTGTGACATACCTACTACTAAACGAGTATGAGAAATATGATTGATTATATGCTGCAAAAATCAAGCAATATAAAAACAGAAAAGCCAAATAAGCTCGGTTGGATAAAATCCGAACGAATTTAGAAACAATTAGGCTTATAAGCCAGTGGATCCTCCACTAGAAGTTCTTTATTAAACATATGGAGTCCTGTGCCCTGGTCCCTCCCCCTGGTCCACTTTCCGCACCGAATTCTTTAACGGTTTCGTTTACTTTATTTCTCATGCGGTGGGCAGCTACAACGCAGATCGCTGCTGCAGCAGTCGCATATAATTTATGCGAATTATGGGATCACTCCATTTTATACAATGTTCTACTTGTTTAAAGTTATAAAGGTTTTCCTTTATTTACAACTACTACCTTATTAAGTTATAAAGGTTGTCCTTTATTCACAACTACTACTTTATTAAGTAGCAAGTCGCAACGTAAAGTGTGGTTAGAATGACTTTGATGTGATAAATAGCAGAATATATAGTTTTTTCTATCAACTGCTCATGATTTCGTACGAAATTCAGTACAAGCATTTATTTACGTGTCAGACAGGGTTGCAATTGGCAAACTAAATGGATACTAAATTCAGAAACGAATTTTTTCACGAATTTGAGTACTAAATTATGAACAAAATTTTGTCGTGTCGTGACAGGCGGCCTTAATACCTTTGTTTCCTTACTTAAATCAATATACGAGTATCCATTTTCAATTGATACATGCTTTTTCTGCATCTGATCGTTCGACTTCGACGCGATCGCTCATTGCCAGTGACTGGCAGGAATGTATTTTCGTGCGAGTTTGTCGAAGCGGGTCAATTTTGCGTCCTCAGGGTTCTTGTCGGGGCCACCGAGACGGAGAGCGCCATAAAACGAACAATCAGGTACCAGATGCACTGCATTGAGGCAGAACGTAACCCCAAAATACGTTACTACTCATGGAAGTGGGATATTCGGTATTCGACAAGATTACTATTCATGGCATCTATTCAGCTACCTCTTGGCTATCTCGCAAGTGGGAGCAAGCATGTATGATTTGGTAACAAGTCAAAAATATCTGTCTGAAAGATGAAAGTAAGATGGTACTATTGTGTCTTGCACAGGCAGTTTCTTAGTTTGGTCGCAAAGGTACGATCGAGAATGATGGTTAAAAGCTTATAGGCGGAGATCACCACATCTAGCTTTGCGAAGTCTTTGGTAACCGCTCATACTCTAAGTTCGCAAATTGCTAAATTGACAATATTTAATAGAAGACAAAGACAGGTAGAGAGAGCGTTGAGAGAGAATGGAAGCAGAGGTGGGCCCACCTTGCTGCATAATCTTAATATAGTTTCGCAAGTTTGATAATTAGTGTTCTTAAGCCAGGAAGCTGAGCAAACATACTGAACGGATTTATTTTGCCCTTTATTTTAACCCGCAGAAACCAGAAGCGCCGAAGATGTGCCTGAACTTGCTAATCTCTTGGGCGTAGCTGCAGAATGCGTTTTGATATTTTATCACCTAGTACTTATTTTTGAGCAAATGCGGGAGAGGTGGTTTATGTAACGCTTGCAAGTTATTCATTTGTCATACTAGTGAAGCAAATAATGTAGAAGGCTGTCTGGTAGAGCTAGTAAGCTAGGTTGATCGGCAGTCAGTTGACTAACAATTCCCATGTTTGTCATTTCTTATCCATACGATATCGGTCAACAATTTGAGGTTTAGTCTTTAGAGTTATATTGACTTGAGGGGCATCGGGCAAAATAGTCAAATGGGGTCAAATTCCATAAATGTCGTGGCTTATTTGCACCACCTGTGAGAGGTACAATCCTACCCGCAATGCGTTCATGCAGACTGCAACTAACGTACTCGTATGCTGTCAGTCACATGAAATGTAGCGTCGCCATTACTCTCCGCTAACGATGATGGCATCACCTAGACTCTTTCAGAAAATGCACAAATCAATCAACCTGTCAAAACTGCGTCGAAAACCCATTTCTACCGACAATTTGGCGCTGTATAGGCGTAATTCAAATGAATGTTTGCGTCGATTCATAACTGTTGATGAGACTTGGGTCCACCGCTACACTCTTGAAAGTAAAGAACAGTCCAAATAGTGGGTTGGAAAAGGGGAACCAACTCCAAAGAAGGCAAAAACAATTTTATCGGCAAGCAAGATTATGGCTACTGTTTTTTGGGATGCGAGAGAATTTATATACATTGATTACCTTGAAAAGGGTAAGACTATCACTGGCCAATACTACGCAGAGTTATTGCAACGTTTGAAACACGAGGTGCAAATTAAACGACCTCATTTGTCGAAAAAAAAAAATTGTTTCATCACGGTAGCGCACCAGCGCATTCGTCGATTATTGCCATGTCCATAATCAACGAATTTAAGTTTGAATTAATGCCGCATCCTCCCTACTCTCCACACTTAGCCCCCAGCGATCATTACCTGTTTCCTAACCTCAAAAAATGGCTTGGCGGTAAAAGATTTAAGAGCAGCAAAGAAGTTATCGAAGCTCTAAATCAGTATTTTGAGGAGCTTGACGAATCCACGTTTAAAACTGGTATAACTAAATTAGAACACCTTTGTGAGAAATGTATCAGTGTTGATGGAGATTACGTTGAAAAATAAAGCAAAAAACATTTAAAACGTTGTTTTTCTTGGTCAGGCCGGAAGCTTTCCACCACACCCTCGTATGTAAAGGTGTTATACGTTACGGATAATAACTGTAACACGACATTTACAAAAAAAAAACACAATAAGCCCAACTTCAGTGAGTGAAAAGAATACATTCTCAATTGTTCTATCAGGATGAACTGAAAGACGCCTTAAGTGTTAAAATCCATTAAAGCGTCTGGACCGCAGCCCGTGAAACAGGCATTTCAAGGCTGCAGCTTAAAATCCATCGTTTTGATTCTGATTCTAATTTGGTATACCTAGTGTCACTCGCGCTATCAAGACAAATTGAGGGACACCTCCTATGACACAATCCATCAAGTCAGCTAAAGCCTGTAAAAAAGAAATATCAAAGCTAAGATTTTCGATTGAAATCGACTATTTTCATTTTACAAAATTTTGATATACTCAGTATCACTCGTACTGCTAAAGCGAATCCAGACTACAGCCCGTGAAATAAAGTAAGTACCTACCTATGCCCTGAAAGCATAGCCCTCCTTCTGTGGCAGTCGGCTAAAAACAGTAACTGATAGCTCCTTGAGTTTACCTAAGGTAAGAGCGACCTACCTATACTGTTCAGCAAATACTAGGCTACCAAACTATAGATCTTTTAATTTTCGAACGCGATGTTGTACATAAAACGCAAAAGACAAGCAATGTTTGGCAATATCCCCAAATTGAGAGTTTTATCAAAAATACCAGCTTATTAGTTAACCTTAGAGATAAAAATTTCTACAAGTGCCCTTACAAATTAACTAGTAATACTTATCAACTACTTTGAATCTGCGATGTGAGGATTTTCAAGAATCACGTTGAGCTCCGACTATTTTTTTTTCTCCCATAGTTATATTTTATTGATATCGGAAAAGGCCACCGTTACTTAATATAATTCGGAAATTCCATGAATCCGGATCATACTCCGTATTTTATTCCACTAAAAATGTGTAGCCCATTGTACACCACTGATTAACCCCTTCTGTACTCCTTTCACCCTCTCATTGTAATACGTGTCTGACAAAGTTCAAGGGATAACTTAAGATAGGTAATCTGTTTGCATACCTGATTTAATATCGAGAAGAGGATTTTTCCAGTTGTGAAGGCGGGCGGAAGACGTTGAATGTTTGTGTATCCGCAATTTAGTGCCTGCTGGCAGCTTATAACCCTCTCTGAGTGCTCGGTCTCTCTTATCTTGCATGCCGCGGCGCCTCAGAGACTCCCTCAGACTTAACGAAAGTCAACACAACGGTAACGAGAGTCGATTCCTCCCGTTCACGTTCGCGAAAAGGTTCACTCGCTTGTTAACATAATGTTGTACACCAGATAGCAGGGATTTGGGAAGGACATACTGTGTCCATAATTACATACGTAATATTGCATGAACTGTGTTGGTAAAAAAATGTTTTGCCTTGAATAAAATTGAGAGTACAAGGAGATATATGAATGACACCAAATGATTTTTTAATGACGTCAGGCCATCGCAGCCATCTCTTTTAAATTACAAATTGGAAAAGACAATATCGTTATCTACGCGTAACAGATGGTCTGCGCCACCCAGTGTTCTCTAACTCGCTCCGCTATATGCTGACAGGGTACATCCGCTCACCTCTGGCCAGCCGTAATCACAACCCCTCAGCTACAGATTGTCCGAAGTATCCACTCGGCCGTGAGTTTACAGCAGAAAATGTCACAAACCACGAATTTGAAGATTTGAAGATTTCGATTTTCTTACACAATCTGGAAAGGTCTGGTCTCAAAATCAAATAATTAACCTGATCTCAAATACATGTTGATAGTCGAGTAAGCTCGAAAAATGTTATTGGCCATGCACAATAAACATAATAATATAAATGCTCACAACCGTCGGGCTCAGATGGGTGGTGATTTACACTTATTATACGTATCATTGGAAAAATCAATAAATCATTTCAATAATACATTTAAATCCGATAGCTTGAAATAAAAAAGGTAAAAGCGAGATGGGGTCGATGATTCTGGTACCACGTTGTCCAAAAATACAACAATTGACGATTCATTCGTGAACCGTTGCAATGAGAACGGATGAAATCTGAACGACAAGACTTCGCGCAACACAAGGGTACCTATATCTCTTGATTGCAAGATAACTAATTTATTATCTATTTCCGCTACTGTGCAGTGCGTTTCAGCGACAGCCTGAACACCCGAACAGCCTGTATTATGCCAAAATCTAGTGAAACCTTCACTACAATTTTAATATGGAGTCGCGTAAACCCAGCAAAGTCAAAGACCGCCTGGATGGATGCAGCAGACACGCCACCCTCGCTCATGGCCCTGGAAACGCTAGACGACTTTGAGAACGTGAAAATCCTTCCAGAATTGTTTACGTAACGCACAATCTGACTGTTATGCAACCTGCGAATAATATTGCCGTATCTGTATTTTTAATGGACGCAAAATGCGAGAAATAGTACTTCCTCAAGCGTGTCATGTTGTTCGTCTTGTAAGAAGAATGTATTTGACACATCAGTTAGGCCTTTAAATGAAAAGCTACTGCTACTCGTCGGTGCTTATCGTGGCGGTCAGTTCTGGTGGCCCAGAAACCAGACAAGTTGTGAGAGAGAAGAGAAAGAAAAGAAATTGTATTATATAAATATTTGAGTTGTGATCTAAGGACAGCTACATTGTACTATATAAGTTTTTTGACTTGCCCTGAACTGAGTTTTGGGTGGTCTAAACACGAATTTAATTTTGCTCTAAGTACGAGCCGCGGCCTGGAATGTTTGCGTATCTGCTCGACTGTGTAATCCACTGCTTCACGCAGCAAAGGGTTGCTGTGCGATTGCGCTTGCTGGTGGCGCCGTTGTGCCATACCTATACCTAAGGTAGAGGATATCAAGATCTCTTGGAACAGCTAAACGTCTGCGAATGTTGGATCCAATAAAAAACATAAAAAAAGAAACTTATGGTCCACCAGTTTGTTTGGAGAATATCAACATTCCCTTAAAGGATACTCAATCAAATTTGGTCAAAGGCACTGAGGAAATGAAAATACAAATTTTACAGCAGGACACTCCACTGCAGTTTTATCAGTAGAATCCGCTAGTGAAACCTGGATATGTTAATCTGACGTTCCGACAAGTCTCAAAGTCCTTTTGAAGGCGATGAACGATTACAGAGAACTGGTATAATATGGAATACTGCCTAAGGTCTCTTTTTGGCAAACTTAGTCATTAGCATCCAATAATTGAAATCCGGATTTGGCTGATACATCACAACAATCAAATATTAATTCTTTCTGCATAAGACTATTCGATCATTCTCCGTACAGTACAGACTTAGCATCAACTGATTTGGTACCTTTTCCATGCGTAAATAACAAATTGAAAGAACGAAAGTTTTCTGATGACACACAGCTTGCGAGAAGGGAAGTAATTCTGTCCCAGAGGAAGAATGAAAGCAATAGTTTAAGCACTGGCTTGGAAAGATAAACTATTCTATTATTAGTTACGAACTGATGGATATTATTTTGAAAATCAAAAACCTTTGAGCAGTGAAGAAACCCTAGCGAGTGACTTGCGAATTTACATAGTATCTGATAAAAAATTTGTATCAGGTATCAAGATAGCTAGCTCTACAGTATGCACCAGAATGCGACAGCATTCTGCATGTATATGGACAAACTAACTGCTACACAAATAATGTTCCAGTAGAATGCCGCACAAATATTTCCATAGCGCTGTGTCCATTCAGAAACTTCGGAATGCAGGTATTCAAATCGAGAATGTCAATACGTACCAGAGAGTTCGCATAATATACTCATCGTGCCCGAGGTGTGGGGGTGGTGGTGTGGTTCCCTTATCCTATATTCTCGCCGCCTCCAAAGTAAACAATTGATACGGTGGCGATTATACAGGGTGAACCAACGATTTTATGAATAAAGTAACTTCAAAAGCTGTGACTGTCTTGATGCACTCTCCTTTTGTCATTCTAGCTAAGAAATTAATCCAAATGCTAAATAAATTCGAAGTCTGAACCATTGGCGGCTACAGGTGGTGAGCAACTCTGGCAGGCGCCTCAGCGTGAAGTGGCATGGAGGGCACAATATGCTCAGTCAATCCTATCCCATGTCTGCATCCAGTCACTAAGTGCCAGTGCTCCTTGTGCTGGTTTGTTTGACTTGGTTCCTTATTGTGTTTTTTGGCACCTCCAAGACAGGTTCTGGGCTTGTATAGGGTGTGGATCATCCTTTTCGTGCCATCCATCCGCGCTTTCATTTCCTGCGTTGCCTGAGTATCCTTGCACCCCCACATGATAGATACTTTGTAGTGTTCCGCCAGTGTGTTTAGTTCTTGTTGGTACTCCCAGATCAGTTTAGATGTCACCCTAAGACTTTTTAACGCTAAAAGTGACTCCTGACTGTCAGTGTATATGGCATCCTTTTATTGTGATACACTTCCTCATTATTTACTCTTGTACAGTGTAAGATTGCATATACTTCTGCCTGAAATACAGAGGTATGTCATCCAAGCGATATGCTGTGCCCACTATTGCAACTGTTCCCATATATACCTGCACCTATTCCCTACTCAGTTTTTGACCCATCATGTTTTTCTTCTTACCTTTGGTGTTTCGCTCCATCTCCTATTTTGGTCCCGATGTTCTTTCTGAATACAAGTCTGGGAACTATGTGGTCTTTTCTCGCATCGAGTATGTCACTGCCCACATGTTTCCTTATTTGATTATGTCCAAGTTCGTCATATCTTCCATTACACTTGTAACTGTAGCCTAGAATAGCCCATTATCTCCTCCCCCATTATTACACATCGTACCGGTGGGAGATTCCAACTGCTGCAGTTGCAGCGCCCTTCGTTGCACCTGTTATCGACGCAAGCAAGCCTTTGTACCTAATTCGGCAATGACAGAGCGTTGCCTCATCGTTGGCCACCACACCAGAGAAGCTTTTGTTATCATGGATCTAACCACCATTACAGGTGTGCATCATGGAAGAGCTCAGTCCCCCAGGAGAGCGATTGGTCAACATTGGCTTAAGGGCGTAGAGCATTTTGAAGCTGGCTCCGGTCGAAACGCTAGCAAAGGAGTTTATTTGACATCTATGCCTGTGATTTGATTCTCTAACAAGCGCATTGCTAGCAGATTAGATGATCTAGAAAATACAGATTTATTCATGTCTGTCATAACTGCTCGTAGGTAAATGGACTTGAGAAGAACTTGTAATTCGGACGGCTTTCCAACAAGGTCCAAAATACTATTAATATTTGAATAATTATGATGTATGTCTCATAGTATATTCTAAGAGATGTCAACCTTCTTCTATAAGCGTTTGTATTAAGCAGGAACTGGAGCTTCGAAACTAGGCTACGGTTGGCCTTTTTCACCGACACTAGGCGCCGATGCTGAGTTAAGAAACCTCAGGTGGCCTTAAAAATCTTCGCCGTCATACTAAATGTCCCAACTGTAACAGTTTGGTACACGCCATATCCTCTTCATTTGCAGGAGTTTGGATATTTTATACTGCCCCCACGAGAAGCAAGAGTCTGTTTAGTCTACGATAGTCTGTAAGAATCCCAACTAAAATGTTATCTTTGGTCAACAGCCAGATCATTCGATGCTTTTTGTGGCCTGCCATAAATGTTTGACCTGCCTAGGGCGGTGTTAGTTTGACGTATTCACGGCATTGGCTTGAGGCCAGTACCAAAGCACTTCAGCCTTAGTCTTTTTAGGTATCCGCTTTTTCGCTGGTACACCTCTGTACTGTCATCCAAAATATGGCTATGTGTTTCACGAGAGCTTAACTGTACTCCTGAACCATGGCTAATCTGGTCTTCCTCGACTAAGCCCAACGTCATTGGGCTTATACCAGGCATCTTAGTACGCCTCCAAACCATGGTACCGTTTACCTGCTACAAAAGGGAGGATAGTTTTCACTCTATCTGTAACCTTTTTTGTTCAGCCGGTTAGAGGCTTCAAGATTGTTTGGATTACTTTTATTCATTTTCACTATTAGTGACCGACAATAAGGTTGCAGGTTGCCTTTTTTTCATTTCAAGGCTCTTAGTATTGTAACTTGAAATCCTGGGCTTTCATTCCCACATGGAACGCCTTAGTTCATTTATGATTAACTTTTCTGGTCAATCTTTGCTGCTAGGTACTGCAAGGTAGTTGCGGTCAATCCAGTTATTAAGCTTTGTTCCATTCCAAGTTCCTGATGAACTCGGCACTCCTTTGGACGATGTTTTATTTTTTTTCTTGGTCTACCAGGTGGTCCTTGCATCATTCTAATGTTAGCTATGTGAAGGTTTTTATTACAGCCCTAGTCCAACCGCACTGCAACTACTTCCTACTCCTTTTAAGTACTTCCTCTATAGTAAAGAGCTGTTCCTCTTAAGATCCTCTTGAATTCGATTATTTTCTAATACCCTCTTAGTGGGGAGTGATCAGCCCAACAATTCTGTGATGTCCATCCCGTATAACCGTCACACGGTTTCCGCAGCAACAGCGTACGAACGATAAAGAAGGCGTTGAGATAAGTTCACGGTGCGGCCAGTGGTCAGTTTGGGAATGCACCGAGCAGAACTAAAGTTAGAGCGGTAGAGCCGACGGCGATTGTCCGACGTTTTGTTCCAAGTATCTGAAGCATGGATAAACAATGAGTATTGTGTGCTGCTGCTTGCCTGGCCGGACGACGTCAAACTACAGTGCGGTACACATGAGGACAACTTCCAAAGTAAGGTTACTGGAAAATGATCCCACAATGCATCAGAAATAGATATGGAACACCCATTTTAACGGACTAGTCGGTAGAAGAAATACCAGCAGCAACGTCCTCCTAACGAGGATCTTGAAAGAGGCGTGGGGACTCTGAAATAAGGTGAATTCTTTAATTCGCCGGTTGATTCCACCACTGATGGATGCGGTGCTTATGGTTGACACTGTTGACAGCTTTGTATGGTGACGGCAGCAACCGGTTCAATTAAAAGGACGGATGTCTGGTCCACCGGTGGCACCGGTTGCTCAACCGGTGAATTAAAAAATACACCAATTTTGTTTCCTCAACAGATGTGTGGGTTATACATAGGTATGCCTGCTCTTAGGCCTGTTAGGGTTCTGCTTATCATATCTATATCGAACCCTGTATACCGAGCATTTCCTAATCTGATGAAGATGTTTTTCTCTATATCTACAAACTTAGTAGACGCCAAGATTTTCGACCAATAGGATATCTTTAATCTCCGCAAACATCTAGAAAAGGTTTTTGTTCCCCTTCTTCTCATGTCCTCACGCTTTTCAAGAATTTGACTTTGTAGCAAATTATAATTTCGGAAGTTTGTAACAATCATTGTAATTGTAAGCCCTTACAGTGAAACTGTGATTTTTGTTTGATACTGGACTATCGTTGGTCACTCTTTCTCGCTCCTGCATACATCCAGCTCGTAGCTACAGCTAATAGGTGTTTACTGTTATCTCTTCTACTAAAAGTACTTTTTTTTAAGCACAACGCTTGGAGTATCACTCCGTTCAATTGTAGTTTCGTGCTATCGATCAGTTTCATGTTAGCGATGTTCCTTTCTCTACGAATCGGATATTGCTCCTACTTGCGAGTGTGCGGTGACGACTTTGCTCATCAAATTTCCGTTTTTTGAAACATGCTACAATATTTCTAAAATGTAATGTCAAATATGTCGTATTAATCTTTCAAAAATCCTTTTGTACTTTCATTGAGCCCCTCAAATATAATGTAATAAGTTACGTCACTGAACCTCTCTACATTTGAATTGCAGCAAGTAGAAGAGGGTCCACGAAGAGGGAAGTCGATATAGGACATAAATGAGAAGACAACATTGATGCAGGACAGTCTGGACAGTGTCCGAGCCGCTCGATACATTTGTCGTTCCACGTATTGTTGACAATCCATTTATGAATGTCGAATACAAATCTGATAAAGTGCTTTGAATTTCCTTAAATTCACTATTCATATCTACATAATTGTATATGTTCAGAATCTGCAATCTTGGAAAGAAATATGTTACCGACACGGGTATCACGTATCTTGAAAAGTGACATTGTGCCAACTTTTTTTGACATTATGTTGATTTTTTTTTTACATTATGTAGGTTTTTCTACAAGCTATTAACTTAGCACTTGGTTGTATGTGTTGCCTAAACGTTATGAGGCTTGTTATCAATCCTTGGATCTGATGTGATGTAAAATCTGTTTCTGAGATGGCATTACATTTAATTGAGATTCAAAGCTAGAAATTAGTTGCGCATCCCCATTTTCTTATCCATTCTGGAAATTGCATATACAAATTTGCTGAATTTCAAAAATGAGAGAGACAAGAAACAATTATATTCACTGTACACTGTTGAATTACAAGCCATATACATGCTATCAGCAATTACACCCAACGCGGGCGCGGTGATGATTTTCAGTAATTCTCCTCAGTTTTTCGTAATTTATAGCTTTGAAAATAACATAACCTCTCTTCAGAAAGCACAACATAAATATAAACCGTCGTTTAGCCAAGAGATACACTTCATTAGCAGCATATTCAGTAATGATTTTTCTCACACAGCAAAATATCACTGATTTGATACACATGCAGATCAATACACATAATCATACGGATCCGGTCTTGCTATTCGACCAACTTTCTTCTAAGAGATAAAAGCTACAGACAAGAGCCATCCTCACAAAACATATGCAACCAATAATGCGTTTAGTTTAGTTGAGTGATTCCTCCTTAGATGGACATTCACAACGATCCTCGTGAGCAAACGTGGAATGACTGTTTGCGGCCTAAAAACTACCTAGTTTGCAAGATGACATCTTATAGGTTTGTTTTGACGTTTTATAGGTTTTTTACATGATACCCATGCGGATTTTGTTACAATACGATTCAAATATTGCTTATTCGTCCAATCATCGTAAAATGGCATTGAATGTGGCAAAAAACAACACAACAGAGGCAGAAAAAACATATGAAGATGACAAAAGTACAACAAACTTAAGTTACAATATAATAAGATACACCTCTACGTGATTTTTGGAAAAACCAAACTCATCAATATTGTAAAATGATTCAGTTACTAAAAGTATCTTTACCTCGCTTTTATAATGTCTTTTAGATGTAACTTCCTTTATAAACATATGTTGGATGCTGAAAAGATAGCTATTAGCGTGAATTGAATATTTTTTGTGAAGAGATGATAAATGGATTTACAACATAACTGCTTTTTCTTTTGTATCATAGTTATAATTTCCGTAGTGTCTTGCTAGCTTGTTTTTGTTACAAAAAGTGTCAGTTAAAACTTTAAGGATGGCAGACCTCTTAATAATTTAGTGTTTGAACATTTTTCATAATAGTAACCTGCTTTGAAAATTTCAAAATAATTATACATCCAAAAAACACAATACACTATTTTTCAGATTTTTCGCGACCACAATACTTCTTCGCCAGTGGCGTGGAAAGTAAGATTGACAGGTAATTCGATGTCATTATACAAATGATATCAAGCAAATATGTCTATAACACAACAAATCAATCGTAATCTGAATAGGGTAGGTGGAAAGTCACCCCGTTCTGTTCCTATTGACATTCATCGGCGATAGATATGGCCATTAAAGGCAAACAAGGCGGAGGCGGTAAATCAATTCAGGCCAATTGGATGTGTAATTGTAGACAATGCCCCAATGAACGGTCACCTCTGCCGCCGTGTGTATCAATGCCTAATTCGGATTGATGTTGTCAATGATGCGACTGCTACCGCCGTTCTACCGATTCTAGGGCTGCATCCAGTAGAACGTTTAGTGCAGGAGATATGGTTTGAATCACTAGTTACGTAAAGGTTTAGTTTATCCATTTCGCAGAAGGGTACTTTTGTTTAACTGCAGAATCAGGCCAAACTAGAAAAGTCAATTATTTCCTGAGGTGTCACCATCATATACGAGCTCCAGAACTGGTCAGAAATTTAATCAAACTGCGTATGTTGGTTCAAACCTTATATTGCTGGGTCTGGTTCTTCGATCGTAAATCTAAGGTGGAGTATCCCTCAAGAATGATAGTCAAAAGCTTGGCGAATCACTGAGGAAGGAGAGTTAGTCTGGTGATGCAGTCATCGGATCCGTTACTGTATTTCAGGCAGAGATCTATATTGTCCTGTGTGTTGCTTCTTTGGAGATAAATAACTTCATTTGCTTGCACAGCCAGGCAGCAGTCAAGTTGAACGCGCACGCTCATTGCGGCGAAGCGAAGATAGCCTCTTCGAGTCGCTTGGTTGTTGGGGCTGTCCATGAGCATGAGCCCCTAAAATGCTGATTCTGTCATGTATGGCTAATTTTACTAAGCCGATGCGCAAAGTTTACGCCCAAAGCACAAACTCAACCAATCAAGGGAGACATTTTTGAAGAACTGAATCTAACGAATATACTCGATTTCTTGTAAAATATCTCTCAAATTATAGAAAAGTTATGCGATTTAAGTAAGATGAGCCCCTAATACTAATATTGAATCAAGAACTGCTTGAGCTGGTACACACCTGTAAAGAGGAAAAATATTTTTTGTAGTGGATTATTTTTTCAAGGCTATCTCCTTAGATAAGTAGTGACACTGTTATTTTTAATAAGATGCTCTGTAATTGCTGACATATCAGCCTGGATATTTTATCAGGATAATCCATTTTTTTACAAGTGTCTAATCATTCTTTTTGATTGGTCGAATTTGCGAGTAAGTCGCAAATTTTGATTCTCAGGGGTCAATCGTAAAATCGGGCCTTAGCGCCACTACCTGGACACACGGTAATGAGATGGCCTTGCAAGAGCAGGATCCAGTGAAACATAACTGGCCCGATTGCTATTTAGCATCAGAATATTGACCAGTTTTTAACATTCCATATCAGTACGCCTCGTAACCAAAGCTTTGCGGTTAGCTATTACTGGTTTACAACTAAAGACAGCGATACACTTATGGCTCTACATTTATACTAAGTGGAGCTCAGCTCTGAGTTTTTGGAGTATACGTAAAAAAGTCGTATGATTTAAATCTAAAGGTTTAGAAAAGTGAATCTGAAAATGTACAATAACCTGCAGATCATTTGAACAAAGAATGCGTTCACTACAAGCGATGATCAATGAATTCATCCAAGAAGAATTATCTATCTGGAAAAGCCTTCCTACTACACGAGAACAGCCGTGTTTAGACGCCGTAAGCTGATTTGTGGCCGCCATATTTTTGGAGTCATCTCTTATCTCTTCCTTGTTCATCCATCCTCTCTTGGTCGTTGTACGTGAAGAAGTCAAGAAGCGTTGCTTCCTTTCTATTCGTCTTAGATATTGTTTTCAGTTTCATTCTTGGCTTGTGATATTCTGGAAAACTATATTGACCGTACCAATAATATCGGTGTGACTGGCCACATACGACAACCAGTCCCACATGCGTATATGTGTGCTGTTGAGGAAATTACGCATGATTGAATATTCTCTATTATGTTATCGACGTGGAGATATGTGCCAGATTAGCCATCGGGTATTATTGGTGAGTGATTTATAGTTGCGGAAAGTCACACAGTATGCAGCATGCAGGGTATCGGCGATCGATAGGTGGATATGGAGACCAGCTGAACGCGTCTGGATTGAGGGTAGGAATTGGCGACATATCATGCAAATCTTGGATTGAGATGGGTACCAAAGGTTGACTGTATACGTTTGTCGCTTGGAGCGCTAATGTCTCCTGCCATATAGAGAAAAACGCATCCTAGAGATCCCCATAAGATGTGAGTTATGCAAGTTACACAAAGTGGTAGGGTCGTTCTACACAAAAAAATGGATTAGATTAGAAAGAGCCAAGTCTATAATGCTTCTAGACTACCAGAGTGACAAAGCAATTCACCGGCGTATTTTTTCCTTCAGTAACCAATCGTACTGGATGTGACTGTTAATAAACAGGGATAAAGTAAATAAGGCAAATACATGAAAATAAATATTTATTAATAGTCCAGCATATGAACATTGAACAATCCTGAGTAACTAGTGATTTGGATCGTCAAAAGTACAAAAAAATTATCCAACAGCATCTCAAAATTCCTGATATTGGAAATAAAGAGACACCTTGCTTAAATTCTAACTGGTTTTTTTGAATAGTGATCCAAGCAGAATGCTAGATGCAAATAGCCAGTTGAACATTACTGCTATTATATCAGTCACTATATCCGATGAAAAGATCTGCATTTAATTCAATTAATTTGATGTTTATAGTTGTTTTTTCTTGAGTTTACTGACATTCCTCAATAGAATCTCAGAATCTGCTGGCACTAAAATGATAACTTGAAATAACGGAAGTAAAAACCTTTTCTATGAAATTTCAGATTCAAGATTAAATTAGATAAGTAATCTTAAAGTTTCTGGGACGGAATTTTCCTTACCGCTTATGGGGGATTTTTTTGAAGTTTAGAAGTATTGTTAGTTTTTTGCCAATGGATAGCTCTACATCAGAGTCAAGACGTAAGGGACCCCACTGAAGTCTTAAGTAGGATGGAGACAGTGAGTAAAACTTGAATAAGGTCCAATATCAGTGGCGGTCATTTACGAGTCTCTATTATTTGTACACGTTTTGATGTATACAATGCGCATACAATGTAGACAATACGTATTTAGTGCATACAATGTATGCAATGGCGTAGACATTGTGCACATAAGTGAGGTTAGCTTTACTCGCAAACGTCAAAACTTTACTGAATGTTGAACCGCCAACTACAAAAACGATATGATTCAGCACGCTGAGAACAACGAAACTGATGAACTAGAGCTAATTTTATTTAAAAACGGAAAAAAATATTCTGTAGAGTGAAGTGTCTACAGGAAAAAAGTTTTCCAATTCAGCCGTAATCGCAGCCGAACCCACAGAACCCACAGCATCCTCAAAAAGTTCAGAAGCTAGATGAGTGATAGAAGGCAAAATGATCGTAAATTTTGTTTCCGAACGGTAGTCTATATTATTTTATTCAAAAAATGTTCCGTTTCTAACTATTCAAAAACCACTTTTACTAGCATTGCACATATCCAAGCGAACTATGATTTGTTATTGCAATACATTAATATCGAGACGTATACAACACGCACTGTATACGAGTATACCATAGTGTATTTTTACATGATGATAAAATGCGTCTATCACTGCCCAAGATAAGTCAAGGCCTAAGAGCATGTCGTAAGGTCCAAGTAAAGAACCAAATGGGAGTCCAGAAAGGGTAAGGTACAAAAATGGTAAGCCTAGCTTAAGACCCAATACTTTGCCAAATTAGACATGCACATGATTGATTTTAGAACATAGCGCTCTTTTTAATTTACGTTCTTAAAAGAAGCATCGAAAGCGTAAACATTAGCAGGAAAAGAGGCTGTCAAGGCCAGTAATTTGACTAGAGATGGAGATGGGTAGAGATGGGGATGGGTAGAGATCGGTTATATATCGGGATTTCAGGGTCGGTGGAACCGTTACAGTATGCTCACTGAATACGATTCACGTACAGTCCCATTTCGTTGCTGCTCAGCGTGTTATGTGTAGTTGTGTGCGCGACTATTTGAGTGAAACTGCATTTGAATATGTCGCATTAAAGCTACCTTAACAGCTACAGTCTAAGCTATTCCCTACTAGAAACCAGTAGCTGTATACCTCCTACGCAATATTTCACTAATTTAATTACATTTCGCGCTCACGTCCAGCTCACTGGCTGACAATAAAGATCTCAGAGACGGCGTTTCCAGTAAAAATTCAAATTAGAATGCGCCGAACGATCTGAAAAAGTGATTGCGCTGCCGCCGTCGTCTGCTCCGCCGCAACCCGCAACCATACAGCGCACATTTTAAAGGTGGACCATAAAACAGCGCAACCAGATACGATCTTTTGCCGTAAATATCTGAAATAATTGCTTGTAATAATATGAGGACACAACTGGAAATGTGGAAGAATGCGCAGGAGACACGATCGTAGAATCGAAGTACTGAAAACGCAAGTGAAGGTGTAGCCGGGCGGAGATCAACGCACTTCTACTATCGCGCGAATTAATGATATCAAGCAGGTTGACGCAATTCTGTTATAAATTAGATTATGTTTGATTTACTTCCAGAAGCCATACGAACTATATATCTCTTCATATGAGCAGTAGTCATTGCCAAAGCCAACGACCAGTTGGGTACAAAATACAATTAATTGTTAATTGGGAAATTGGCAAATATTTTAGGCATTTACTCTTTTGACGATAAAATCAAGCTTTCGGCATCCTCTATGGAGCCTTCATCAGGATTCTGGAAACACAATTGTGATGCTAGCAAAGAAAACAGGACAGATTTAAATTGTCAGACAACTTACTCGTCGGTGAGGTTGCAGCCACAAGGTGTTTCAAAACGAACGTAGAGAAGATCGAACTTGTAATCAGTAAAAAAACAAAAGGACGGGGACATTGGGCTTGCTGAAAAACGACAGATACCTTCGCTAAATGTTAAAAATATCAATCCACCCGAACAAGTTAAAAATATTACACGTGTGAAGACATTTTGTTGAAACAATCGGATTGCAGTCTCTAACCTTCTACTTTCGCTACACGTGGAGAGGGGGACGGCACGGAAAGATAAAGCGTCGACAGATGACAAGTGATTGACGCGACGGAACGTGGAACTGTAAACCTCTGTGTCCAATTTGGGTATGGAGTATACGAGGGACGCTCGGTAAGCCTCCACCCAAAATTACAAAAATGCTGAATTAACTTGTTTTGGAAAAAAAATGTGTAGTTCATATGAGTGTAAGAATGTATGATATTGATACAACCTTGAAAAGATGGGTTATGTGAGTTTATATTAAAAATGTGAGTGAGAAAATGTATTCTAATTTTGTGAAGATGTTGGTTCAATTTGGATATGTAGCCGTTCTAGCTTTTCGCAATTCAATAGGTAGGAATAAATGACACTGAGCTGCTTAACATCAGCCTTTTTACTCATGCAATGATCTGTCATGAAAATGTGGGACATTTCTAAAAATAAACGTTTTGAGAGTCTTTTTTCTTTATCAAGAACCTCAATACTGCCATAATGCATAGAGTGACCTGTGTTGTTAATATGCGATGCCAAAGCACATCTCTCTGGATGTAATCTGGCGTCACTTTTGTGTGAAGTTATCCTGCCTTTAAGCGACCTAGAAGTTTGGCCTATATGAACTAAATTACAGTTGTTGCAATTAATACGATAGACAGTATTGGTTGAATCAAGCAACTGAACCTTATCCTTCATTTTGGACAACAAACTGTTATATTATACTATATATATATAATATATAATGTTTATTGTCAGAAATTACAGGTATATCCTAAGTATCGTGCACAATAAACATAAAGTGCACAAAAAGTTTACACTTGTGCTTGAGTTTGTTAAAATATAATGAACAATGAAAATACCACACAATTTGGTGAATTAAATTATTACGAGGATGTCAGAAAAAACATCCCGACAATTGTAACTAAAGTGAAAGTATTATTTGTATGGAGATTGGTGATAAGCAAGATATTATTGAATTTTCATGTCTAAAATTTCGTACTTGAAGTCTCTTGATTGTTGTGAAAGCCATTTCTTGAGTTCCTTTTTAATGATCTAATCGATTTAATTATTGCTTTTAACGACTTGAGTATGAATAGAATTTTTATTCAAAAGAAATTGATCGAAGCAGTTGTATGTGGGATATGGAGTCGATCTGCTTGCTACAAAATTTAGTCAAGAAACGAAATTGAAACCTGACAAGGTATGTTCGCGTAACTACTCGTAGTGGAAATCCATGCACACTAATAGTTACACAAAAAAAAACGTTTATCATTATATCGTAAAACTCTGTATTTCTAAACCCTGAACATAAAAAGTTTATCACATTTCTATTTCAATAGAAAATGTGTGAGCATTTGGACAATATATGTGTGGAAATCAGATATTATCTCTAATAAGCGTAATATTGCTGGAATCAGACCCATACCTGTGATGTAGCCTCGGTTGATATTATTCTAGAATGCCACCATTGAAATATCCGCCAGCCTCTGGTAGAGTATATCTCGTATGCATATGATCCGGGCGGCGTGCCTGTACCATATACTTTTCCCACCTTTGATCCAACCAGCGTTATTATTTTTTTATAAATGGAAAGTATTACCGAGATCAAAAGCTTAACAATAGAACGTCTTCCCCTGATACCACAGATACAACATTTACAATCCTCTACAAGGCCAACCCCCAATTTTCTTTTTTGCTCTTGGTTTCTAGGTATCAGGTAACCAAATAAGTTCGTGCGGTTTTTAGTAGAAAAATGTAAATTGTTATTGAGAAACATTAAGACACTATTTATTCGTCGAACTAATTACCATCACATTCAATGACCCTTTGCCAACGTGGAACCAATTTTTGTATGCCGGTATTGTAGAACTCCCTAGATTTGGAGGCAAAAAATTGGCAGACTGCATTTATTAGACCATCTCGAGTTGTGAACCGTCGGTACCTCATACAGTTGTAAAGAGACAAAAAAAGGTAATAATCACTGGGCGAAATGTCGGGAGAATATGGCGATTGCGGTAACGTTTCCCAGCCGAGTTCAGAAATTTTTCTTCGGTCACTTTTGCGATCTGAGGCTTGGCGTTATCGAGCAAGAATATCACTTTCTTCCGATTGATCAAAGAAGGCTGTTTCTGGATGAGTGCTGCTTTTACTCGTTGAAGCTGCTCACAATACAAGTTAGCAGTGATGGTTTGACCCCTTTCCGAAAACTCATAATGGACAATTTCAGTAGCTGTCCATCAAACACACAACAAAACCTTGTTTGGCTGCAAGGAAGCCCTGGGCGTGTGTGGCACCAAATCAGTAGGTGACAAATAATGATAGGAACGCTTAGAATTCGAATACAACATCCATTTTTTGTCGCAACTTAATATCCGATTAAGAAATGGTTCATTAGCGTTGCGTCAAATGTTTGCTGAACGAATGGTAAGATGACTTAATTTCATTTGGGACCCATTTGTTTAACTTCCACGTCTTTCCTAGCTGATGAAGATGTAAACGAATAGTTTCAGGACTCACTCTAAACATTTCTGTAAGTTCTTGGCACGTTGTCCTGGAGTTTGCGATTTTTGGTCTCCCTGAGCGCGATTCGTCGCTCAAACTGAGATCTCCCGAAGAAAATTTTTTGAACCACTTCTGTGCTGTTCGATCACTAACGGCATCATCTTCGAATGCGGTACATATTTTTCGCGCCGCCGCTGCAGCTTTTGTACCCAGTTTATACTCATACAGTAAACAACTTCGAATGACTGTTTTATTCGTCGCCATTTCCAATCACTAAAACTAGGTATGTTACAGTTTTCAGCAACTTTTTATGTGTGTGAGAAAAGAAGGATTCATAGTAAAGTGACAACAGGTAACAAACAATCGCTATCGATCAACAACATCCATAGCAATGTGCGATATACAGCAACCGCACGAACTTATTTGGTTACCTGATATAAATATAAATAGAAGTATAAATCAGCGGATAAACAGACCGAAAAGACTTTTCATGATGTACGTATTTATAGTATAAAAAATATCTCATTTTAATTCATTTGCGATAACAGTGTTAAAGTTAAAGGGTAGCATATCCAGCTTATCTATCCTTCGCGGTAATATCATTTCACAAAGTGAAAAAAGAATATCATGGAGGACTTTTTTTTAAATACCCTATATTTATTGGACATAGGTTATCACTAAGCCCCACTTGAACTTATTGACTGCTGCTCTGAATAATTCGGTCAATTATGGTCAACTGCCCTGAATTCTTAAAGCGTGATATGTGCCTTCTTCCGGGTCCTCTACCGTTTACCTTTACATGCATAATAAGTGTTACATATCATATTTCAATAAAAGTTCCCCGTTAGTACCTTCCCCGTTATATTCCATTTCCAGTTGACACTTTGCTCACCACAGTAGAGAAATTACTTTGCCCTTCACACAAATAAGCCTGAAAAGGCATTGAATTAAAAAAATGAAATTCCACATAGTTTTTCTTTCTAATTACTGTCTCTCGTCTGATCGTCTTATACCAAGGCCATTCTTAAAGTAAGAACATACAACACATCGCGCCGCTCGCATATGTTCAACTCCGGAAACTCTTGGCCAGTCTCTGTCGGTCATGATTGTGTTGTTGTACCGCTATGTTTGTCGCCATGTCAGTAAGCAAGCCCGTCGGCTACGAAAGGCACCTAGTAATTCGATTTTTACATGCAAAGGAACTTCTGCTCAAGTTCAGCACCAACTTGTTGCTTTGACTGCGTTATTCGAAACAGCCTCCGGGGCCTGCTCTCTATCTCCGTCTTGAGGACAACGCTCGGCTCCACCTTGTGTTAAAAACAAAGACACAACTGGGCAAGTTTTGTTTTTTTACACCTGAGCAGCCGCGCAGGCAGAAGTACAAACGCCAGGACACCGCGGATGTTATGAGGATCCCAAAGAAAATTTGTTAATCTGATTTCTGAGCTGCCTAAGGTCAGTAGAACTCATCGCGCGGCGGCATCATGCAGGAGAGCTCTGAGGAGTAAAGTATCAAAGTATCCGTTGGTGTAGAGGTGGGAGAGAGCTAGATCGCCGACGGCTAGCCGGTGCGAAGGGGTTTCGAGACTGTCTATGAGCTATATTTTAGCTAGGTCGTATCTGGGCCTTGCCTGTTGGGAATTATTTGGTCATGCACCATACAGCTCTGATTTGGCCCCATCAGAAATTCATGTTTATGTCAAAACTTAAGGAATTTCTTGGTGAAAGCGCTTGCACAATAATGATATGTTGGAAGAAACATCTATAAACTAGATTAACGGTCAGGCGGTAGTGTTCTTTGATGACAGGCTCCAAGAGCTGACAAATTTGTATGATGACTACTTTGAAAAATGGAGAAATGTTTTGTGCGAAATTTTTCGGTAGACTTCGTTAGACATGAGGCAAACACTATCCGATAATTAAAAATTGAAGAGGGGGGATACCGTGGTTATGAAAATTGAAGAGCGGAGGATGGGAGTGTCAAATGCTGAAATGCTGGTAGTGAAAAAACTGAAGAGCGTACTATTGCACTAAATCCTGATAATCGAAAATTGCAGAACAGCGGGGCGGGCTGGTAGGGCGTAAGGAAGCTTCAAATGCTGATATTTAAAAACTTGAAAAACGCAATGCTGCACCAAATCAAAGATTAAGGAACGGGGCCAGGGGGAGTGGATGTCAAGTGCTCTCTTTTCTTGTGTTCCATTGAATTATATCAGAAATATACTGTTTAGGAGTATAAAGGAGTTTTCGGTAGTTTTCCATTAAAATCGGTAGTCCGGTAAAATCTATCGAAAAGCCTGTAGACCTGGTAACACTGGCAGCAAGACACATCGCACGACGCTGCCAGCGCGGCATCTCTCTGAATACTGCGGGATACGCGCGTATCGGTCTTGTCAATTCAATGTCAAGACGCGCCAGCAGTGACGTGCGATATCTTTTGAGCTTTTCGGTACCAGACTATGATATTCGTATGTGTATGAAGCAGATTCTGGTGAAAAATATTGTATTAACACTCTATCTAGCATGGAAGTATTTTCACCACTGATGGGTATACTGGGTGTTTCGCAACTTATCCGACAAATTTTAACCATACATGCACTGTTACGAAAGAAGTTGATTTCGCAAAAAAAATGTAATAAATGTCCTACAGAAATTAAGTGATAAACCTGAGTTTCAACAATAAATTGAAAAATAAATATCTGTATTTTACGTCCATCGACGTGAGATTAGAACACTGTAGCAAATTTTGTACCAAACGACTGACGAAAACAAAATACTAGGAATTTTTTGTTTTTTCATACTGATAAGAACGTGTAAATAAGGTTTAATCTGTATAGTGGGTGATCTGAATGAAGAACGATCGATTTTTGTAAGGTTAAATATGAAAGTATTCTGCGAGTTTATGTTTCTAGTTATTTATTAATGAAAATGGCACATGTGTACACTAATGAAGAGTTAGTGGGCATTGTTTTAGCGTACGGGGAAGCAGGGCAAAATTCGCGAGCTGCTTCTCGTTTGTATGTATTTGAATTAGTGCGCCGAAATTGGGTTAGACGCACCCAAGCTTGCATTGCCGTCAATGAAAACAATTTTGAACAGCTTTTATAAGTAAGTGAACTGCTAAACTGTATTATTTTCTTATCTCGATTTCTGTAGGACTTTTATTACATTTTTTTTTTTGTGAAGTCAACTTTTTTCGTAACAGTGGTTGAATTTTCTTGGATAAGTTGTGAAACACCCTGTATAGAACGCAGGTCTCATCAGAAAATATATTTGTATAATCCCTTGACTAACTAAAAATTATGGCGTACCTACTGTTGAGATTACTAGTATGGCAAATACAGTTCAGGGTAGAATTTCAGGAGTGCAAAACCGAAGCGAAAAATGCGAACAAGCCAGCTACTATCAGATACGCTTCTTATTGAACGCTTGAGGCGGTCATGCGAATTCCAGTAGCTGCAGCGAGTGCACGCTATCGCCTAAGAAGAACAAAAAATCATCGAAGTATATCAGATATTTATTATTGAAATAATTCCGCTGCTGATATTCGACGATATTCAAATGAAGTATTGTAAAGACAAAAGGAGACATGCGCACGACTTGCGTTTAATAAAATATTAATTTATTTATTACTTTATAGGAACAATAGATCGATTTTATTAGATCGGAATCGAAAAACGGGACCGATTTGCATACTACATGGAACACGAATTATAATATTAATAGATTTCTGTTTATGGTTGTGCCAGTTATGAACAGGCTACCGTTGTGCTTTCTTTTGTACACGGTCATTGTGGTTCACTGCATTGCTAAGTAGAAAAGTTAGGGAGACCAGTAGATTGGCTGAATACTTCCTACGCATAAATATAAATCATTTGCGAATTATTCGTACAGATTTATGAAAAATCTTGTGAAAATGAGCTATGGTTTTGTCGGTCCTGATACAACGTACACAAGTGTACAACGTGACAAGTACTTGTCAGGTGTTACTAATATTCATTGAATAAATCGTAAAACTGTCAAGACTGAAATAGAATCCATTGAACTTTTTATCCACCTTTCTGTCCAACTCCAAAGATGCCGAGGTCAAAGGAGATACAAGCCCCAAAGGTGCAGTTAAGTTAATTGTCTATCACATACGATCTTGCTTCAAAAGTTGGAGGCATATGAATTTTCCAATTGCAGCTTACAGGTACTGAAATCATACATTGAAAACCGATACCAGAAAGTGCAACCTAGCGATGCCATGTCATCAGAGAGAGAGTTGAAAATAGGGGTGGCACAGGGCTCAGTCCTTGGCCCCTTCCTTTCTTTGATATATATATATATATATATATATATATATATATATATATATATGACTTACCGGCATGTGACAACAATGCCATTTACACGCTCTTTGCTGATGTTACCACAATATCCATAAATGAGGACTGAACAATGGGTCCAGGTTATCAGACATGTGCTGAATGTTGACAAAACCCAAAAAACGATTTTTGGCCTCAGAGACCTAAGTAATAGGGATCAGCAGTCTCTAACTTTTTAGGAATAAGCCTAGATGCTCGCCTTCAGTGGTTGCCTCATGTGAAAGCTGTTTGTAAGAGGCTGCGGGGAACAGTCTTTCTGCTCCATCGACTTCGAAGATTCATATCTAATGAAACAGAGTTTTTGGGCTACAGAGGAGGGCTATAAGAATACTAGCAGGATTATCTTTTCGGGAGGACTGTAGGGAAGCCTTTGTCAAATTGAGCATATTGACTTTTCCTGCTGTTTTGTCAAAAAAATTAAGAACGGTTCACTCTTCAGAGCGAGACACATAAATTTGAAACAAGAAAAAGGAACAAAATGCCTACTGGGAAAGTGTCAAAGCAGACCAGAATTTATTGCTGTCAAATTATACAATAAGCTACCTCCGCAGACCAAAAGTCTTCAATTAAATAACTTCAAAAGTGGTGTTAAGCAATATCTCCCACAACTTGCTCCGTATGTATATTTATCTATATATATATAGGTGAAAAATTAAAGCTTCCGCCTTATGTTGGGTACTTCGACAAAATTTAAGCAAAGAGGACTCTTTATACTTTTTTAATTCTCTCTAGCTTTCAATGGACTTTGCCATCATCATCAGGAGCTGCAATTACAATGATAACAGTAGCAACAAAAGTGTAAAATGAATTTAAATTGACTCAACTTAGAGTAGTATGTGAGGATGTTGCTAATTGTTGTTTACGTATAGGATGAGGGAAACGTCCAGTAACATGGTGAGAGCTGGATACATGTACTGAGTGTCATTTACTCATATTTGCTAAACTGTGAAAAATTGGAGAACTTACATATCTCCCCAAATTTCGACTCTTCACAACCATAAATAGAATCTGTGTTTTGGCCGATTCCACCAGTAAATTTCATTCCACTCAAAATCTAGTAATTCTCTTCTCACGATTTATTAATAATTGTTAATTTAAATTCCCATTAATTAAAATATAGTTTATTCAACTGCCTCTGGTCGGTTTAACAATTTCTTACATAACATTCTGAAAATCACATCATCTGAAGTGATTTGGCAACGTCTTAGCACACGCCCACAATTCGTTCCATCTTTCAACACAGACATTGACAACCTTCGGCCTTCTGTCAAAGGGTTCACCTCACTCATTATTCCATGACCACCATTTTGTGCAATCATCAAGTGGCTTCACGATGTAATGCTCTAATGTTTTTAAATAATTTTTAATCTGTCTTTAACTTGTTCTTGTCATATTTTATATAATTTTGACCATTGTACCATGTATCCAGCTCTCACCATGTTACTGGACGTTTCCCTCATCCTATACGTAAACAACAATTAGCAACATCCTCATATACTACTGTAAGTTGAGTCAATTTAAATTCATTTTACACTTTTGTTGCTATTGTTATCATTGTAATTGCAGCTCCTGATGATGATGGCAAAGTCCATTGAAAGCTAGAGAGAATTAAAAAAGTATAAAGAGTCCTCTTTGCTTAAATTTTGTCGAAGTACCCAACAAAAGGCGGAAGCTTTAATTTTTCACCTAACTGGTCTAGACGACAATGACCACGTCTCAAGATATATATATATATATATATATCAGAGATTTTAGATACTAGTTTTGAATATATCTAGATGTATGTGTTATGTAATGGAATCTATAGTGTGCTTTAGGGTTTTAAAACATTTCAGTAAATGTAACAAAAATGACATTTGCTCATACAATGACTACATCTTGCATGAATAAATGATTTGATTTGAAAGAGTTTTTATCACATTACGAGATCCATGGCAATCCATCAAAATCAGAGGTAATCCAAGATGTCTGATATAATCCAGGTAGATATGGAGCAATCTCTGTATCTGCAGATAGCTGGGGGCGTGGCAGGCGACACGGTTCTGATTCCATTATAGCCAATGGTTGTTAATTCCACTGATTTTTCTGTTGATCATACTATTCTACTTGGTGGAGGTGTAAAGAGGTTCTGGGAAAACCAAGAATATTTGTAAAAATCCAAAGACTTCCAAGCACATTCAAGAATCTCAGCTTGTATGCAGGCGGTCACTGGTTAGCTCCTAGACAAATCGGACACTGGGACTAGAGCTGGGCAAAATCGTTACGTTTAGTGATCCGATTGCATGGTTCAGATTCCGACTACGAAATCCATATCTTCTATTTCGTTCACTATTCCCTTTGTTTCCGATTCCTTTCGACTGGGAGTTAAATTCCAAAACAAAGCATCGTTATTAATGGGCCCTACAACACAGCAGAAGGAATCGATCGTTGATTCTGGTGGTATCGATACCTGAATCTGAACTGGATGTTATGGGGTGCCCGGCAACAGTTTGACAACTCTCTGAATTTTTTATGTTACCTTCCCAAAGAAAATGCTGTATATAAAAAGTTGTAGGGTCTAATGTTGAGTTTTTTATGTAACATGGTTTCGTATATCTTAGAAAAGATTGAATACATTTGTATTTTCTAAATGAAACACCCTATATATCTTAGGAGAACGTGATGTTCTTTTTTCTGATAAAAACATATGTGGCTTATCATACTTATCTTCATTAGTTTGTGTCTATCTGTTTGACTGAAGTAATGAAAATAAAATCAACAAACCATAAATACTTAGAATCAGAAAAAAAGGGACTACCAGTTCCATTGAAAATATACAGGATGTCCCATTTAAGAAATACGACTTCAACTGATAGCACTTTTCTGACAGACCGCCAGGTGTAATGTAAAAAACCCAAAAAACGTAAAAAAATCGACAAAATCTTGCAGACTAGGTAGTTTTTAGGGTGAAAATAGTGACGTTTATGCAACACGTACTGCTACTAAACGAGTGCATAACAAGTGTACAATAGCTAGTGGTAAGTTAACTCATCGTATGTATGTCACAAAAAGCCTACAAAATGTCAAAAAAATAACCTTTCAAGATACGTAATACCCGTGCCGTTATACAAAAAAAATATTGTATAAAAAACTTCATATTAGACCCTACAACTTTTGTGTAACACTCTTCTAGAAGCCATATAAAAAAGTTAGAGGGGGTCAATTTATAGCCGTACACTTTGTAACAAACCTTTTGATTCTGCTAAAATTATATTACTTTGTATTTTAAAGACTCTACCTGAAGAAACGGGATTGCAATTCGCTCTGCGGTATCATCACTTTGACTTGTTGCCAATCGACACATGTCTAGCTAGGGTAATCGGTGACACTTTCCTAAGGAACAGATTCAAGCCTCTTTCTCGTTTCAAGTGGATTTTGTTCTTTTCAGCTCCCCTGCATGATGCTGTTCTGTATAGAATCTGCCAGACGAATTCATTGGATTTTTGCTCCTCATTTTGACTCTAGTGTGTTCCTTAAGCACTAATAGCTTAATGAATTATTCTTTGGACTATCTTAAGGGTATTTGGTAGATAACCCTTCTGGAAGTTGTCTTGTTTCGAATGTATAAGACGATGACACCTCTTGTAATATCAAAACAGGTTTCCGTTTCCCGCATCCCATTCAGACCCACAGGTTCACAGCGCGCACGCTGCGAAGAAAGGCGGCAACCGCGCCCTCCCATCTTACTCCTCCCCAGCCCCTAGCCAACAGACTCTTATTTTCTCCAAAGCCTAGTTGTTGTAACAATTGGGTGATACGTAGGGACAGAGGGAGCTATTAACTTCGACGAGGCCTTCGCATAATCAAGATCGAATATGACTTACAGGTAAGTTCGTTACGCTAGTATTTCCGTTACATTTTACCCAGTATTTTGGTTTCTGTCTACGCTTCTGCTTCAGTACTAGAAAACATAACCCTCCATTTCTAGAGTCGTGTGAATAGGCTATTTTTCGATCATCTACAATAAAATTAAAAATTTAACAACTGATCCGCCCAAAGCCCCATTTAATCTCAAACCTTTCTTTCAGCACTGCAATGATTACCGAAGTTAGCGGGTGCGCGAAACACCAACAGACTGTTAATGTAACTGAAAATGAACCTGCTGAAAACAAGCACTGATCTATGTATTTTGCATGTTGCTAAACATTTAAGATACAGGTTATCTTCAAAATGTATCTACAACCTATATAAATAAAGTATCGATGTTCCAGCTCTGCCTCTGTCTCCATCCAACTCCCATCAGGAAACCTCAAGTAACCCGGACTTCGACCGACAACAGGGGGGAGTCGAGTGGCCGGATAACCAGAAAAAAGAATAAGGAAAGACATCCCTCCCCGCTTAACCCTCGCCACCATCAGTCGAGTCACAATAGGTCCATTTTATTCCGGCCGATCTGTCAGTATCGCCAGTGTTCTGGAATATTTATTGTCCGGAAAAGCCGATGGGGCAACCGGTGGACACGAATATTTGCCCGCCGAGGGGGTTGAAAGCGATTTATCAGACTAGGAAGCCATATGCAAAGAAGGGCTCTGGAGACGTAAATATGTCGCAAAAGAAAACAAAAATAAATGGTGTTTGTAAGCAAGTTCTATTTAGTGACCCCGTATTCTAGCTTATTAACTAAAGCATGCTAATGTCACATGACTGAGCCTAAGTAATTGGCAAGGACAACGTGCAAGATAAAAAAATTGGAATATATACTAAGTGACATATAAATCCGAACACAAAGTTTAAATGGTTTTCTTTTAATAAAAGTTGGTGAATGTATTTATCTTACTGTAAATAACAAGTGAAAAAATTTTCAGCCTTATCAGTTGGACATTCCGGTTTTTATACTGCTTTTTTTTAATTCACTAACGCTCTAAAAATGAATATTTCAGCCGCAGTAAAGAATCAACGTTGGCGGATTTTGGTTCTTGACATCCTTTACGATCGGTTACGATGCCTAGAGTACGGAGACCTGTACGATTTCGTCAACTTAGTGAGTTTGATAGAGGCCGTATAGTGGGACTTCGGGAAGCTGGACTTTCTTTTCGGGCAATTGCAGTTAGAGTGCAAAGAAGTGTAGACACTGTGGTTAGGTGTTGTCAGGCATGGCTTCGAGAAGGCCGTACGCAAAGAGCAAGGGGCACTGGACGCCGCCGTAGAACAACAGACCGTGAAGATCGTCGCCTAAGATTATTGGCCTTAAGGGACCGTTTCTCTACTCCCAGGTCCATTGCAAATGAATGGTTTGCAGAACACGGAAGACCTATTGGCATGCGAATGAGACGAAGAGAAGTTTTGGCTTGTTTTCATACCGACCACACTGGGTCGTCCCTTTAACTCGAGAACACCGACGTAATCGCCTTGAGTGGTGCAGACAACGGTCACTCTGGGATCAGGAATGCAACAGTATTGTCTTTAGTGACGAGTCTCGATTTTGTTTAGGCATGCACGATGGTCGTGCCAGGGTTAGAAGGCGACGTGGTGAAAGGAGGAATCCACAGTTTTTTGTTGAAAGACATTTTCATCACACTGTTGGAGTTATGGTTTGGGGTGCTATAGCTTATGGTTCCAGGTCACCTTTAATTTTTATCAGAGGTAACATGAACGCGCAGCGTTATATCCGCGAAGTTCTAGAACCCCATCTTTTACCCTATCTTGACACCCTGGCAGATCCAACTTTCCAACAAGATAATGCCCGACCACATGTTGCAAGAGTCACAATAGACTTCTTTCAACATAATGATGTCACATTGTTACCATGGCCACCAAGATCTCCCGACTTATCCCCAATTGAGCACGTGTGGGATATGATGCGTAGGAGATTGCTCAATTTGCAACGTCCTTCTCAGACTCTAGAAGCACTTCGAGAGGAGTTGGTGGTTGCCTGGAATGAGATACCACAGGAGGACATTGACCACCTGATCAGAAGCATGCTTAGGCGCGTTGGACAATGCGTAGCACATCAGGGTGCATCCACACATTATTAAAGGTCAAAGGGCTTTAAGGCAGTGCAATCATTTTGAAATTTTTAACATTTACTTATTATGCTTCATTAAGTACTTATACAAAATTTTATTAAAATAATACCATTTAAACTGGGTGTTCGGATTTATATGTCACTTAGTATACATATGAAATAGCAGTTTTTCACCAAATCACCTGCCCGTTGGAAGCCTTCCTGGAAATCTTCAATGGGACATCGGAAAATACAGGATATCCTTTCAGAGATACCTATAACATTGAAATAATAAAGTTAATACGCGCTGAAGCAGCAGCAAAAACCTAAAGAATAAATGGAAGAAAAGCACTTGCTAATTTAATTGCCCTATTACATGCTTTGCTTTTCAGTACTGTTTTAACTTTGTCACCGTTCGACTGAGGCACACAAGTTTGTTAACTTATTCCTGAATATGCAACGATTGGAGCTGCACGATATAAGCAAACCTATACTGGCCGTGATAAAATCACCCAGAAAGATAATCTGATTACACTCACGAAGAATCAATCCTGAATCCACTTAACGTAAATTACATCAAATCGATAGTTGTTGCAATAAGAATGTACAGATTTCGTTGATTTTTGAATAAATAGCTGGATTAACCTTCACACCGTACGGCAAATACTCGTATATTGGATACTGGTACACGTCGTATCCTTCCAAGCTGAATGCTGGGCCGGGCTCCCCATCCAGCTTTCTTTGAAACTAAAGATATCGGTTACCTTGAAGCTTTGGCATAAGTGCTATTATGAAAATTTGCTTATTGTTACTGTTTCGAATCAGATCAAAAGGATATTCTGTGGCTTCGTCTCAACTCCAAAACGTCCCCCAAAATTATTTGCTGCCTTCATCGCACTCTCTCTGACCATAACTGGGATGACCTGCTTGAATACCGCGCTGTTAAGATTGACTTCCTGAACGTCAATCACCCCGCTTCAGAGGTAGTTGTTCTTGGTGATTTCAATTCCCACAATGAGCCCTTATTGGAATCAAACAAGACCGATGCAGCAGATCGTGCAGTTGAAGCGTTTGCCCAAGGACTGACCCAGGTGGTTACAAGTCCTACTCTTTCCCCCGCATTTCGTTACACGCTGGTAGCCTGCTGAATCTATTTCTGACCACGCATCCTGTCCTGTCACCTCGAGCTAACTCAGACCACGGTGTTGTGGGGTTGGGCTTCGGTCAGAACCAACTGTGGCAGCAAAAAACTCGCGCAGGCCATAAAATTTGGCATTATGGACATGCCAACTGGGAGGGGCTCAGAGACTTCTTCTCCACCTGAGAGATGTTTGTTTCGCTGACGCGGATGCGCGAATCCGGTACCTTCCCAGAAAACTGGAAATTTGCTCGTATTCAACCCATCCCAAAAAGCGATCTAAAATCGCTTCTGGACTACCCCGAACGTCACAGCTTCGACGAGATGCCTGAACAAGAAGCATCCTAGTGCTCATCCGGTTTCGGTGGGTGGCCGAGTTCTGCAATTTCGTCTTGTCGGCGGCCAGATCACCGAGGACTTGATCTGGCATGAACAGATCTCGTCAATAGCAGCTGGTGGGAAAAGGCTAGGCTATTTGTTTAGTGTTAAGAGGTACTTTTCTCGATATGACCTGTTTAAGGCCCAGATAAGACCTAGCCTCGAGTATTGCTCACACGTTTGGGGTGCGGCCGCCCCGACCACATTATCCATGCTCGATGCTGTACACAGGAGGACCCTTTCACACCGACAGTCTGCTGGCGATCCTCTTCTACCGCTACACCAACTAGCTTTGCTCCTCAGAGCTCTCCGGCATAATGCCGCCGCGCGATGTGCCTGCCAGACATATCCGCCTGACTTCGGCCTCCCATTCTGACCGAACTTCGTAGATCCAGAACTGGCTTGTTCGACCGCTCTTTTTTCCTGAGGCTGTCGAGATTGTGGATAAATCTACAAGAGTAGGCTTGACCATATGACAGGTGACCAAGAAGATGGTCATCTCAGTGTGAGAATGTGCAAGCCAACCCAAGGAGATCTGAGGTAATTCAAAGAGATCCCAATGTATCCTAGGAAATTTTCTGTCCAAGTGGGAGGAAATACGAAGCAATTCAATGAAGTTGTTTATCCCACTGGCACTGTGATCCAGTGGAGTTTTAGTCGTTCGCCTTTCCTTGGTGGTATCCACCACAGCTTTTCGGTGGTGTGATGGTGGTGGTGGTGGTGAAAGATGTTCCACTGTACTAAGAAAAGGACTTGGTCCGTCTAGACGTACCTACTTGTTACTTGTTAGTTTATTCCATTGCGTAAAAATAGCTTGGTAATCTACAGAATCTGATCCTTGACTAATGCTAAGTTGTTGAAAAGGAGTTTTAAGAAGCACCATTTGTGCTTCCTTTCCGATTTCCCGGTACGGTTATGAAAATTGGCAGTTAGAAGGACTGGTTGCACCAATGAGTAGTTATGCCAGGAGAAAACACTTATAAAAGGCGGATAAATTAGAGAGATTTAAAGAGGTAACACCAAAAACATCGCGTCCACATAACATAGGTGATGACTTTTGGATGAATTCGTTGTCCCACACTTGTAGCGAAAGATCAAGTTTTTTTATTCAACTTTACTTCTGTTTGAACATTCAATATTTTTCATTCCATATATAGCTACGATATAGGCTACAAAATATTTATTCAAATATACCGAACAGAGCAATAAAAAACGACAGCTCACGCTCCAATATTCTCACGTGCTAAGCAGTGGATCCCGTAGTGAATAGTACCCTTTAAAGCTTAATTATTAGTTATTACACCTGATATTCATATTTTAACAAATGCGATCGTTGCGTGCCTAATCAAACATTTTCAAACTGTGTGACCGTATTTTGGCAAATGCATAAAGGAAATATGCAGCAATAAGACGACCATCACAGGTCTCTTCACGCTAACGTTTGTTTGTGTAAGCTCACAGAATCCGTTTTTTTTACCTTTGTCTCGTTTTGAATATTTTTATCGTCAACGTATACACATTTATGTCCTATGACACTGTGACCGCCAAAAACTGTGAAAAACTATTAAAAGAACTGTACTTCATTCAGCTGAATATTAATGTAGAAATCTCTAAGCATTTTCAGTCAGTTTGACAACACTGTATGGCATTTTTTCGATAGGTAGCCAAGCCATCATAGATGCTTGCTTAACGAACCATTAAACTAAGGGCGGTTTCTTGATAGATTCCGAGACATCTTGTCATCTATGAGCGAACCACAAAGCTGGGGCTGGGCTGCTGGCGAATAATCGTTGTGTATTTTTTTCTTGACCAGTGAAGCATGTGAAGCCCAAGGTCAATGACGCTGATTACGCAGTGTCCCCTCGTGAAGCTATGTACTTTGATATGATTAGCAGCTATACCTTAGAAGAAAATTCGTCCTTCCCGGAATACAGCAAATATTCAGTAACAAAATTAGTAAAAACCTTTTAAAGCTGATTATTTGTAGTACTTCTCTTTATCCTGAGACGGTGATAGGAAAAATCGAGCAATATCATCAATATGCAATTTCAGGAGATGCTGAAGAGACAAAAATAGAAAACCACCATAAACAGGCAACTGCTTGCTTTTGCGATATACGATTCCATTCCTCCTTAGAAACAACAGCGAAGGTGAATGATACCATAATAAATTTTCATTATATGCCAGAATATATTGGCCAGCCCATGCACCGGCCATATGGTTTTGATTTAACATACCATGAAGACGAAATATGAATATCACGTCTCGCGTCATGAGTATGTGTCATAGGTGTTGTAGCTTTAGCTCCATTGCTTTGTTTTTAGATTCTGCTTAATTTCATCTCAGCCGTAGTTGGACTGTAGAAGAACTTTCTTTAACTCATCCTGTCAAAAACGTAAAGTAAATCAGATGTTTATATTGAAAAGCAAAATTTAATGTTCCTTCGAACATAGACAATTGTTTTCATGTGGTGAAGAAAGATTTTTAGATGAAAAACTCTGGTGACGACGCAGACGAATCTTTATAGGCCAGTTCAACTACCTGGATATTCCGATCAAAAGTTCTATGGAGCCACCATAAGACACTCCTTAACGTCGTAAAGGATTTGAAGAAGTTATAAGCCCCAATAAACGCATAGTTCAGATTGCAGTTTATAATATAGAACGATGTTGAAATAATGCTGTCTATTGACAGTGCCATAAATACCTCCAATTTCAGTTCAATGATGAGGCTTCTTGATATAATTTTGGTTGATATCTTAATCAAAGGACACTTGTTGGAAATGTTAAAATGAAGTGTTATTGCTTTGACGGTGCTTGACCCTCAAACAAGACGTCTCCGTGGTAGCATATTGCTAGGAACAACATTCTCAGTCGTCTTGAAAAGGCGTGTTTTGACTTAGATGACATGTGGAATTGTGTAAAAGAACCTTGCATTTGAACTGGAATTGGACGTATCTGCCTAACCAGTTTTAAATGTTTAAGATGCCGTGAAGATGCCATAAGCTATTAGAGCTTTGGCCGGTAAATCGAAGATAAAGTGACAAGTTGACTTTTCATGCTTAACTCATCTCCAACATCCCTTGAGTCTTGTGAGTACAGGAATTCGTGTGTGATAGTTTTCTGAATTAGAGTTGTCTTGAAACAGTGAGCACCACACGCACACGTATATTAGTTGAAAGGTTTTGATCTTCTGTCGTACTAACTCCAGTGACTAGAAGGTATTCATCCAAAAATATCAAAGCGCGTTCATGTATATAGGTATTTAAGGCCACTGGATTACATTCTAAACCCCACAAATTCCTTGCTGCATATTAAATTGTAGATTAGGTGTCCAATCATGAATCGAATTAGGATTTACTCACTAATTCTGTGGACGCCAGGCGCTTTGGCCTCCTTAAGCTACCCTTAATTAGAATGGGGGATGGGAGGTCGAACCAGGTGACCATTATTACAGGGATGCAATATAGCATATCAATTCATAATGAATCTATGTATATGTTATGATACATGCAGGCATTTATGTTGACTGGAGCGACCCTGCATCTTGGAATGCTAACGAAGGTATAGATGGTTCACATATTATGTGCGCAGTCGGAAAAACATAAGAAAAAGGCTTACTGTACTGACAAAGAGGAATATTTTCAATAACCCTAAGAAGCTGGTTTAGGTCTGGGGGTTGGATAAACAAGTTTAAACTCAAGAGCAAATACAAGTCGTGTAGAGGTCGCAGCTAGAGTCAGCTCCTCAATTTTTCTGAAATAGGCTCACCATAATGACAAAGAGGAATATTTTCAATAACGCGAAAAAGCTGGCTTAGGTCTCGTGGAGTTTGAATCAGCGAACAGAGGTCTTATAGAGGTAACAGCTGGAGTCGGCTGTTCAATTTTAATATAATAGTTTAAAGTGAAGGGCGAACAGAAGTCTTGTAGAGGTCATAGCTGGAGTCAGCTCCTAAATTTTGCTATATTACGAAACTGAGTTATACCTATGGAACCAGTCCTGCGAGTGAGATCTATTCTTATCCACAAAGGCGTTGCTACTGTTTACAAGTCTTTTCCGTCTGAAATGGATGATCCTACATTCACCTCGCGACATAGATAGTAATATAAAAAATTATATTCAAAATTCTTTATAAATATAATACACTCTTTTACATTGTTCTACGTAAAATCAAGTAGAATAAAACACTTCTGCATAGTATAACCTACAGTAGAATCTCCATTTCCTTAGTGCTTGTATTCAACCTCCTCCCTCTATGCACTTCCTCACATCGTCCATATAATTAATTCTAATTCGTATCGAGTTGACTCCCTTTATAAGATGATTTGTGTGTATGGTGTCGAGGTTGGACATCAAGCCACGTCCCTTATATCCCTTACATTATATACGGTATGTACATGGTGTTCCTATCAACATTTTATTTCTTCTCCTAATGTCAACAGTGGGATTAGCCGCTAAGGCTGTTCATAATTGACACCTCTACCCGCAGGATGGTACCGCCTCGGTGAAGGGAATACCATTTATAGCTAGATTTGTCACCTAAAGCAAAGTAAGATTATAAAATTTTCAAGTCTCGAAGTTTTGAATGAAACATTGCAACGACTCGCTAAAATATTTACAGCTTACTCCATAATGCAGGTTGTTTCCAATATCCAAGTATCATTGGCATAGGGTTTCCTTATACTGTACTGATAAAGGTTAGCGATATTAAAATCTTAAGAAGGAAGCAGCGGTGGCCTCAGTGACATATTCTTCAGTCTCCTGATCAGTCGCCGTCCGCTGCGCGGGTTCAAATCCCGTCCCAAGAGAAATGTTTCTCTTGGCTATGGATGTTGTGATTGTCCGTAGATGGTAGAGGGTCTCTGACTGGGGCCAGCATGTGTGCATGTTACATGCACACGTGTTCCCTCGCCAGAGTCCCTGTGGTGTTCCCCCCCTTTCCCCCTATAGCCCCACGGTACCCCACGGGTGTTTAGGATTAGGTCTTCGTGGTAGTTGGAGTATAAAAAAGGGAAGGCTACGAAGACTCGTTACCAAAAGTTTTTGTCTGTGATATAACTATCATGGTACTGAAAAGGGAAGATGCGAGCTTACTGTTATTCATATACATCTGTTTCAGATAACTTACATCTCATGTATTGCTTCAGAGGTCTCTAGTTTGAAGCCAAATCGACCTGAGAGTTCTTAACTACTTAATAGTATCACCACTTGTTTAGCGCTTAAAAATATGTTCCGCATAGGTCAGCTGAGAACATCCTTTCTAACATCACATACACGCATCCATGTAATAAGCGTAAACAGACTCTTGTAAAAGCTTTCTGAACCATAAAGACATACCGCATTTTGGGCAAATCTGACCTCACCTCATCTCCCTTCGCCCCACAATATAGACACAAGTGTACCTCAGAGATGGATGTGACCTCCGACATTGTTTCTGTGTGGAATTAGTGAGTTTGAAAGTTGAGGTCAATGTGGACGATTGAGATGTTGTTTCTTGAACAGCCATTCTCTACAAGGCTTTTAAATCAACAGGTTTCGATTGATGTAATCTTCAGTCCTCATCAGGTAAACTGATTCAGATCATACTTCACCGTTTGAATTCCACGTATGGATGATAAACTTTCCACCTCTTCTCTACCAACAGGTCAACGGAGATTGTTGCCTTCATATTTTATTTCCATATAACTACCGTGCTTTAAGTGTGTAGTTTTTATTTCATTGACTACAAAATGACCTCGGGATTGTCTTCACCAGTTCAAATTCAAGTGCAGATCCTGGATTCTGAATCAGTGACTGTAATAATATTGAGTTATGCTCCCTTAGGTTCGAGTTGCTTGGACGAAATAGACCTCATAGATCTTTCTTACGTCACATAAAGGTGGAGTCAATATATCCAGTCTCATGTAGTTGCTCTTGGTACCACGAAAGATTTCGCCTCTAAGCTTCAATTGAATGGCCTCCTAGACAAGCTCTGTAGGTGGGTGGTGGGTCGTTGATTCCCTCTCCGGTCGTAAGCGTCGGGTTCTCCTCTTTATCCCGCAGTGTAAGCTCGGGTGTTTTGTACGATGGTCTGGGCTACAACATTGTTTCTATTAGGTATCAACGACCTGCTCTCATGTGCGATCAATCCAATTCACAGCAAGCATTCAATGTCTGGAAGTTATTACTGCTTGCGGATGCAACAATCTGGAACATTTCCATGCTTTTAAAACACAGTATTGTGCTTTGACTAACAAGAAGCACCCCGGGGATCATCCGACTTTGATGGATGGTCGCGCTCTGCCAAAGATATATACGTATCGGCTGGTCGGAGTCCAGAACGCCGAGAACTTTATTTGGCACGAACACATTTCGTCGGTAGCAACAGCTGCTAGGAAAACGTTAGGTTGTCTGTTCAGGACTAATCAGTAATTTTCTCGGCATAACCTCCGCGCTCTGTCCGTACTCGATGCTGATCAGAGGAGGGCTGTCCGACTGATCGATGACATTTCTCTAACGGAACCCTTTCGCACTGACGCGACGTCTGGTCACTGATATGGATTTTTCCACCGCTACATCAACGGGCTTTGCACGTCAGAGCCTTCCTCCATGATGCCGCCGACTGTTGAGTCTGCCAGATGGACCCGCCAAGCGTTTGCTTCCCATCCTAGCTACGCCGAACTTCGCTCATCTAAAACGGACTGGTTTGTTTTTACATAAGATGTCGAGGTTGCGGAACAATCTAGTTGAGGAGGCTTTTGCCATTTATGCTAACTGTAAGCTCGAATTGGTGACCGTAAGTCGCTTATAGTAGACGCGGTACCCCGTTACTTAAGTTTCTGCTTACGTGGCTGCATCAGTATAATATAAAATATGTATAATTGAAACAAATTGGAACGGTATCTAGAACGATTAGCTAGGTGGTTGCAGAAGACCTATGAAGAGCCATCCTCTATATGTATATGGGTTTGTAATAGGAAATAGTCGCTATATGTATCTATCACTCTGGCTAGTGGTAGCTAATATACATGTCAATAGGTGGCGGGACGGTCTAGCAGTGACGTACGACTGGCCACTGCCTGACACCAGTGTCTACAATTAGATGGACTGTGCCTATAGAGACATAGACAGTCCGGTCGGACTATTAACATACTCCGCATATGCAGATTAGTAGTCGGAGGCATAAATATGTCGTTTAGAGGGCGGAGGCCCAGATGATAGAGCTGCATGCGAAGATGCACTCTCAAGGCAACTGTCTGGATAAAATTGAATGGATTGCCGATAGTAAATCGACAGAGATAGACGATCAGGAGATGGAATTACAAAGTGCTTGCTCAAAGCAGTAGCATATTTTCTAAGTGCTATCGGCACCCAGTTTACGTACTTAACAATTCACATTCATATCGATCCTCAATGACATTACGTAGGTTTTTCCGAAAAAATGTCATCTTGGGGCTAGTTTATTCACTTTGTTGTAGCTGAAGTGCGTGTTGCCTAAAATGTGATGTAATACCTGCTTCAAAGATGACACTATTTCAGGCCGTTTATTACTCATTTGGCCAAAGGTATATACAGGGTGACTTTGAAGTTGAGTCATTAATTTTCAGATAATGATTGTAGAAGGAAGATAAACCAGAATATGTGTGTAAAAATAAAATAAAAAATAAAAAAAAATGTTTACCTTGTTTTATAAAGTATCCTCCCGACAAGTATTTCAGTGCGGACCTGTATTTGATCGTGAGGTCCCCTGTGAGGTCTTAAGTCACCTGATTCACGAGCCCGTTGTACTACATTAACAAAGGCACGAGGGGTTGGTTGCACTCGATTGGGAAACCAATCCGCATAAACATGTGCCATTTTTTATTTCGTTTGAGCCACGCAACAGACACTATTCACACGCTAACCGACAGACACTGACTGTATGTATAACTGAACTGAATAAAATACTTAATTGCAAAAACATCGTTCCAAATTCTTTCGCTTTTTTGTTTCCGATGCGATGAACCGGTAAGGCGGATTATATCCGTTGTTGCCAAACACGAGTACATGATATTATTATTGAGACAGGGCGGTACTCAAACTTCCAAAGGGCTATAACTTTGTTACTTTAATTTTAGCAGAAAAATGGTAAAGGAAAAAACATTTCTTTTGATCAGATCTACTCACTGTTAAAATAAATGACTCAACTTCGAAGTCACCCTGTATAAGTGTTATACTATAGCTCGCAGTAAACACGCAATGCACAGTGATTAGATAAGAACAAGGCAACAATGTTATGGGTACACCGATGTACACCCATTATGCTGTATAAAGCTGACCAGCCGCTTTCAGACTACTCATCAACTGTCTAGTTCTGAACTTATACTTCTATGTACAAAAGCTCTAAAGTTTGCCTTTTTCGCATCCTACTGCAACGTCACTAACATAGAAGAAAACATGTCCACACTTGTTCCTATTGCAACATGGATGCGGATTGTAGTCGCTACTGGATGTTTCATTTCAATCCCAGAACACTCCAAACATTAAATACAATATAATGATATCCTGAAACCTCTGACTTTTTACAGAACAGACATTTGAAGTTGCTGTATTTTAAAAAATTTCCAAAAACAGAATAAGACAAATTTACAAAGAAACGAGCCGCCATGCCCGATGAGTAAATCATCTTACCGTTTTTGAAGATGAATTCTGTTATAAATATATAGGATGGTCTGTGGAGGATGCTCCAGAACGAGAGTCTTTGATGAGTGGCAAAGCTTAGTCTTTGCGACGTAGTGGCTTTCTGATGGTCAAGATTATGGATTAGGATTAGGATTTCTCGTGGACCTTGCTAATTCATGCTACAAATTTCTTGCTAGTGCCATTTGATGCAATGGTGATTTTTTCAAAAAATGGTATTTATCCTGATTGTACATATTAATCCAAATACATAAATTTCTGATATAGGCTAACATTTTTTGCATAGACAGGCGGCTGGCTCAAAAACAATTATAAACGAGAAAAGGAACTAATGTGTGGAAAGTACGGAATCAATTTATTGACAAAACTAATATCGTTGCTTCTAGTAGAGAAGATTTGTACCATTTGTTAATAAGATAACTATTTCAAAGCAGGTTCAGCTCCTAATTGATAATACCTCGTAAATGTACTCACAATAATGTATTCAATCTACCTACATGGTGATGACTAACACTAGTAGCGGTTTAAATCTGAAGACCTGGCCTGTCAGCGATTTAGAATCCACAATAATAACCTTTCTCGTCTCTAACATAAAAATAAATGTGTTTCAAATAAATTTCTAGCGTTGTTGGAATATAAACTAGTCGGCGTCTTTCAAGAACCGTATTAACCCCAATATTTATTCTCCGAGCGTCAACAGCGATATCTCAATATCTTAAAAATGCAAAAATATATCCGACAATCCACACTGTTTCTGGGAATTTGTATAGCAGCACTAATAATCTTTATTTCATATCGTGTATTTATCGATGAATTTAATCTGGTGAATGATTTTTTACTGCCCACGAGTTTATGGTCGCATAATTTTAAGCTGATTCCATCGAAATTTTAATATGCGTTATATACTGAAACTGGAAATTTTATTTCCTAAACTGTTGTCGCAAAATGCGATCGTACCAAATAAGTCAAATTCTTGTACTTCTGAGAGAGTTAGGTGAAAGTTTCACCACTATAAAGCTACCAACACCTCCGTGTAGGTGTTATACGAGAAGTACCGCTTATCTTCCTAATAGAGAAAACATGGGGCTGCCATTATCCAGATGAATACAATTATTGTATTCCATTACCTACGTATGTATCGAGATGCTCCGCTTTGGCGAATTACCAATAGATGGCAGTGTCACGACTCGCGCTCTACGTACTGAATTTTTTACATACCGTTCTGATGATTGCTAAAAAGCGTGAAACAGCGTCGTATACGGCTAGTCAGATGATAGAGTCGGAAATCAAACAGAGCACATTGAAATAAGTAGTGCATAACATGTATATATGTACATTTTGCAGTTAGCAGTTTACAATCTAGAGCTCCAATCACCAAGAAATGTTGAATGATGCCGGTTCAGCAGGATATACTGACAACTTTGGGTATTCGAAGCGGGCTCTCTTTTACTGCTATGTTAACAGGCTTTGCTCGTCAGAACTTCCTTCCATGATGGCCAAGCTTTTACCTCCCATATCAACACTGTAAAACTGTGTATACGTATATCCAGAATCTGCTCCTTCTAGTTCTGCTAGCCTGAGGCAAGTCGGATTAATTAGGTCACTTTAACCTGCTAGTCACAGCCGCAGTGCCCCGGTTACGAGGTTTCCACCTACACGGCTGCTTCAGTGTATAAAAATATGTGACAAGTACATCTAGACGAAGTAAAAGTTGGAATATCTAGATTTATTAATAAAATCGGCAATTGCAGTACGGACTTAACACGCGGTGTCCACGTTAGAAATCAGTGACAATTTTGTACATTTACTGATTTGTACTCATTCACTAGTGAATCTAAGGCCAAAGTTGTATGCATGGCTTACAGAATTTGTATCCATTAACGTACGATGGACATTTCGTGCATGCTGAGATCCTCGACTATGAAGGTGGAGATATTAACTATTGAGTATTCGGTCCACAACTTTAGGCTTCCACGTATATCCCTTACTTTATATACCGTCCATTGTGGCTACATTAACGGTTGGCTAGCCGCCGTGTCCAAATTCCCAGCAACACCGATTCATTACCGAAGTTTTAGTTTAAGTTCGAGTTACCAGAGAATGACCACCAGTTGGCAGTTGACTTCAGGCAAGTTTGCCGCCAAGTTCAATTGTGACGAATTTATAGTTCAAGTGCCCTTACGTCGCTAGGAGGTGAAGACTATGGACTTGGGACGACATTGTATATTGTGCGGCTATTGTGTGCCATTAGGGTTCATTATTGTCAATGGCCAAGTGCAATTTGAATAGTGCATGAGAAGGAAGGGGTAAGGTTCGGACATTAATGAACATTAGAGCAGAATGAACGGAAGGTATCTAAGATTAATCTAGTAAAACTAACTGCTGGTATACATGGGCGACAAGTTATCGCGCGTTTACCATTACATTGGTGTAGATGACACATTTAACACTATCACAGTATAGGGCCAGTAAAATCAATCTGGCTAATATTTGTCAGACGAGTGGATTTTACGAGTACGCACAGCAGCGCATGTTCTCACCAGATGGCGCACCAATATAACACGAGATGTAGTTATTGTACTTCGCTCTTCACCTGTTTTAATTAGGTACCCACATCGTAGAGGTTATTGAGAAAATGGAAGATCGTCATTTTGCGGAGGTCGTCATGTAGGTGTAGAAGCGACGCGACTTTGCTCATTGTGTTTCGCTTATCAAGGATATTTATTTGATACCATATCGTTGGGGTTATTATAGGAATGATGAACTGTCATTTTGAAGTATACGCTATATATAACAGTCGAATTAACGGCATATAATTTACTTGATTAGTTGAGGTCAAATGCACTTTCAATATTTGTCTCACACATACACATACTGGTTGATCAAGTTAAATAGAAGCTTAGATTAGATAATTATGCATATCTTGTTGGTGTTTTAATAAAATGCATCCGCATCTTATCTAACATTCGTCTATGAAGTTTCACCGTGTGAGCCACGCAAACAGCTACCATTCCAAATGTGCACATGGTTGCATTAATACTTCATCGATTGCTGAAGTCACACGTACCTTCCCTCTACCCCGTATATCCTAAAGTGCTCCTCTCCTTTAATTGAGATATTTCCTTTCGGTTGGCAAAAACGCTCCGGAAACACATGGAAACACGATTGAACTTCCGTGGTAGTGGGCACGGGCCGATAAAGACATCACAGTTCACTTTGAAAGATGGCCGTGTTGCAGAGCCACTCCACTCCAAGTGGTCTAATGGAGCCGGAATTGGCCAGGGTAGATTTATAGGTATCGCTACTGCTGCCTTTGGGTATAAATTCTGCTTGCCGGCAGTAAAGCGAAAGTCCTTTAGCGCTTTTGTAAAGCATCCTGCCGGAGAAATTATAAGTGTATGAGGCATGTTCATTAGGCAACGAAATAATTGAAGACCTCGGTGCAAAAACCAGGTAAGTCCATTTTTTGTCAAAAATTGCTTTTTCGAATATTCTAATTACCTAGATCATTGCAGGTCGTTTAGGTGCTAAAATCAAGTAAGTGCAATGCCTCTAATGTGAAACGGCTTAGGATTTCACTTGCCTCGGCAAGTATTGCTGGAATAAATCAGGCAAATCCCCCCTAAAAAAGGCACGAAACGCATGAAAGGCATGAAAAATGGTCATATCCATATTCACGATGAATAGGAAGAACTAATGTGTTCAACTTCAATAAAGTTTAAAGTTGTATACGTCAATCAGTACATGATCATGGATTTTGCTACACATCTTAACGATTTTTTCAAATCTGCTTTTGTTAGCAAAGAAAAAGATCAGTTTAGCATTTCAACTTACCGACTTTTCCAGTATCAAAAAGGATTCAAATATGTGGAATTCAGTAATGCTCTCAGTTTTACAAGGTTTTATATTGAAAAAGAAAATATGGTATCGTGCGTTCTTCCAGGTTCACATATACAACTCCATCCTTTCCCGCTTCATGAGAAGAAGGCTGCTGATGCTAAACTTTTATCAGCAAAATACGTACCGGCGGCCGATCTATGGTACTATCGAAAGGTCTTCAGAGAATCCGAAAATATTGACGTTCCACAAAAAGTAGTTTGTACAGGTGATGATGCTTATGACTCCGATTCATCATTTATCTAATTGAATATTTACTTTTGTTACCCCTTTTTAACAGCTGTTTTGGTTTTGTTCTCTTTGACTATTAAAACTGTTTGAATTAATTTTTCCATTATTTCAATATATTGTTGGGGGCAAAAACCATGTCCAAATTTTTAACAAAAAAACTTAAAAGTGTGGGTACATGTTATTATGTTATTTCATATTAAGCAGGTTTTTTATCGCCTTCTATATACCCTAAAATAAAACGGTTCTATTTTTCATTTTCTTAAAACAAAATATTCACTTTTTTTAATTTCCCAAAACTGTCTATAATGTGACTTACCTGGTCTTGAAAGCATGATATACTTCATGTTTCGGAACAGTTTTGCTATCAACTCAATATTATCTAGGCATCTAGCTGTATCCTTAAAGTGTGAGTATCATCCACACTTATAAAGAACTTTTAGAAAAAATAGAAAATGCTAGCTGTATCTGTCTAGCGATTTACGAGTTAGCGTTATACGTATTCCGGAACAAGACCAACAATCCTGAAAAAGGGCAGCGCCACAAGGCAAAGTAATAATACATATATACGAAAACTTGACTAAATTTAGGGTATAAAATACATCGCGACATAGGTCCCAAAATCTTTAACATTTTTCTAAAGGCTTCCAGAGAAGCTTTAAAGGTAGGTGCCGCAAGATATCCGTCGTGATAAGGTTCACCTCTTCATCCCACAACGTCAACGCGGGTGCTCCCCAGGGATCGGTCTTGGCTCCGACACCGTTCCTCTTACATAGCAACGACCTCCTTTCCTGTACGATCAACCCAATCCATAGCTTTGCTGATTACAGCACTCTACATGCAGGAATTCAGAGTGACGAGCCGATCTCTGCCGCCCAGCTGGAAAAAAGAAGACTAGCGATGACTGCCTTTCTGACGAGGGACCTGGACGTTACTTCTTGGGGACGCAGTACAATTTAATGAGTTCAAAACACAGTACTGTACCTTGACGAACAAGAAGCGTCTTAGCGCACATCCGGATTCGATGGATGACCGAGATCAGCCAAAGGGCCATCGAGACTCGTAGTGGAGGATCGTTATTGATTCACTCACAAGAAACCTAACCTAACCTAACCAGATCACCGGATCTGGCACGATCAAATCTCGTCAATAGCGGCAGCTGCTGGGAAAAAGCTAGGCTATTTGCTTAGGGCTAAGAAGTACTTTTCTCCGCATGACCTCACTCTATACAAGGCCGAGATAAGGCCTAGCCTCGAGTATTGCTCATACGTTTGGGGTGCTGCCGCCCCGACTACATCATTTATGTTCGACGATGTCCAGAGGAGGGCTGTTCAACTGATCGATGACAGAAAGTCTCTGGACCCCCTTTCGCACTGGTGGGCCGTCGGCGATCTAACTCTCTTCTACCGCTACACCAACGGGCTTTGCTCCTGAGAGCTCTCCTCCATGACGCGACCTCGCGGCGTGCCTGCCAGACAGACCTGCCTGACATTGGCCTCCCTTCCTGACCGTGTCGAACTGGCCGATACAACCGCACTCTTGTCCCTAGGTTGTCGAGATTGTGGAAAAACCTACAAGAGGAAGCTTTTCTCAGTTCTACTAACCTCAAGCAGTTCAAAAATCCGATTAACAAAATTTCTTTGGGATCTTGATAGCAGCCGCGGTGCAATGGCATTTAGGCTTCTGTCTGCGCGGCTGCTTCGGTATATAAAAAAGGAAGTACAGGGAATAGCAAATCAAAATCACTTTAAGTATAGTTTGAATGGGTTTTTAATGCATAAATGTTTGTATAATGTCTGCGATTTTATCGGTGTGTAAATGTTGTTTATTATCTTCTTTTATTTATCGTTCTGTTATGTCTCCTTATACAGGGTCTTAGAGAAATAATATTCGTAACTTTAAGAAGTGATTCCGTGCATTATTCTAAGCAAAAAAGTTCAATATAACCTATGTCCGAAAATCAACAGGTTCGGAGCAAAAAAATGCTGAACTTATTTATTTTTAGTCATGAAACAAATTAATTTTGCACCTTAATAATTTAAGATCATATGCCTAATAGAGTAAAAGGTATCAATACGTCTATTTATTAATTAACTGTCTCTAACAAAATAATTATCTTGCTTATTAAATACAATTTTTCGAAGAAAAACAGACAAACAAAATCCATCACTCAACTGGCAACGTCGTACTCCGCCTGCACTGCATGTGATACTTTGTCTTACATGTTATTATTCAGTATGTATTACTGTATCAGTGCGTGTATTTTGATACGAAATAGATGTTTTCGGTACGCGAGTTCCACTATATGGTTATTATTTACGGAGAGGTTCATTGCAATTCTGACGAGATTAGGCGCATTTACGAAGAACGTTTTCCTGATCGAAGGCTACCAGCTAGAAGGACATTCGTAGAAGTATCCCAAAGACTTCTGGACACTGGGAGCGTAGTGATTAATTTTAACAATCCCGGAAGACATCGGGAAGTTGGAGTTGGAACCGAAGATCATCTATTGTGATTACTAATTCATTTAACGGTAACTTTATGTGATATACGGATGTTGTTTTTTTTTTCTTTTAAGTGCATCGCATCGTTTCAAATAAGTGACTGATAATCGTGGAAAATGTGGTGCGTATCGCCACGTACCGGTAAGTTCTGTCATTTTTTTAAGTAAATGTATTGTACTAAAAGTGTTATTAAATAAAAAATATTAGTCGCAAAAAATTGCGTAAACGTAGGCATATTATCAACAAAACTATAATACAAATGTAAACAATTCGATGAATCAGTTGCGGTCATCGAGCGCTCGTATCGCGGTTGCGTTGCAGCGTTGACAAATGTTTGAGAAAATTTATTTATTTACTACTCACTTTCCTCGAAAACGATTAATTTTCGGTCATAAGTTATAATGAACTTTTCTGCTTAGAATAATGCAAGGAATCACCTCTTAAAGTTACGAATACTATTTCCCTAATACTGCATACTCGTACGAGTATGTGAACCTGGTCTATATACAATTCTTACCCAAACTTTGTGCAAGGAAAATAAATTATTATTATTGAATTATTATAATTACTATTACCAAGAAGAAGTGCAAGAAATAAGTAAGCAGTTGTAGCACAACCTCCCTGTTAAAATAGTCTGACTATAACTCGTAGATAAACCCGCAAGCTAGGTTGCAAACAGGTGAGGGAAGCAAGAACCAATAGTTTGGGGAGCAGAGGAGGGTGAATTTATCCCAATGTTCGAAAGAGCAGATGAATTTGTGCAAAAAGTATACTGAACCCTCAAGGCCAGTGAGTCAGTCAGTCTATGGAAAGAAAGTCCTGGTAGGAGGACACCATCTTTGAAAAAAAAATCAGTGCTGCGATTTCCAGAAATCTGCCTAGAAACACGACAGATATACGACGACAAAGGCATCGTAAGAGGTTTTTGAATTTTGGATGGTGGAACATACAATTTAATATGAAGTGACGGCTTTAACAGAAACAGAAAAAAATAAGTGAGATCCAAGAAGCAGGTGATTTTTTTTAGACTTTCATAGCGGATGAGGATAAACCAGCACATGCTAAAGTATCTATAGCTGTTCATAGCATATACAGGGTGGCCAAACACGTGACGCCATAAAAAAAAATTAGATTCCCCACATCGAGAGGA